>JASSUY010016276.1:0-38127 GCA_032466535.1 Forpus xanthops | reverse complement strand
CCAAAAATCCAAAACACAGTGCTCACCAGCTACTGCTTAAAGAAAAATGACTGCTGCTGCTGAACCCATGACAAAGGGATTTAGAGTAGGGCTTCAACTGGATCTCCTGCTGTACCTCCCTGATGCCTTTCCATAAAGCTGTCCTGCTTTGTAGGTGGGATCCCACAGATTGTCTTTTGGGTAGAAATCATGCCACACATTAAGAGATAGATGGTGGTGTTTAATGCTTTCATTTCAGTTGAATGAGCCTTTCCTTCCCCTTGGATTGGCTGGAGAGTAACAAACTGCACCTGCATGTAAGGAAATCACACAACTGTCCTCAAAGAGCAGTGGCTTTACACTGGGCTGGTCTCCTGGCATGATTAAGGAGGATCTGGGGGTGGGTTTGCTGACTTAAAATCCCATGGCACACTGTTTTCATCATGTACCTGTATCTAGTACAAACATCATAAAAGCAAGTGTCAGCCTTGCTCACATCCTTGCTCAGTGTTATTTTCCTCCAGAGTATTTCAAAGGGTGAATTTCAGGTCTGATTGTGTTTCCAGTATGGAAGTACAATGGCTGATGTGCTACATACAGGACTTTATCCTAACCCTTCTGCCTCCTGTGCTGACAAGCCTCTAGTGAGTTTATACTTCACAAATAAGTACAAGTCTTGTGAGCAATTATCTCTTGTAGTTCTTCATGGTTTAGTGCACTGCTATTAGTGCAGCTGCTATTTGTATTCCAAGTAATTACTGGCATAAGTGATTACCTGGTGTTGAGGCATAATTAGGATCAGCCTGTCAATTAGGATATGTGCTTGTTTGGCCATGTTTTTCCATCCTATAGGTTTATGGAGCATGGAGGGAGGGTAAAAACACAGCCACTCAATAATGGAAGAAGGCTGGATTCATTAGGAACTCCCTGAGCTCATCCTCCAGGACCTCATTACCCTCCCAAATCCTATTTGCAGCTCTCCCAAAAAGCAGCGCAAGGCAAGCGTGGTGCCCTGCAGCTCCCTGCTCTTGGGCTACCACCATCAGCCTGCCCTTGTGTTCCTGGCATGGCAGAGCTACGGAGGTGGAGATTGGAAACCCATACTGCACACAGGTATCTGGGTTATTCTGGGCTATGAGCACTCCCTGGGGGCTTGCAGCCTTGGAGGAGCCCTGGCTTTAGTGAGGCAGAGGTGTGTGCTGAGAGGCGGGGATGCTTTTCTGCCAGCCCTGCTCTGTGTCTGTGCTTGCTTTGAGGTGGAATGAGTCTCCCTTGGGAGCTTTTGCCCTAGGGGAGAGCTGGAAGGGGGCTGATTGTAGCTGTTGGGGTTTGGGATGTGGTTTTCTGCTGGGTGGTGGGCTTAAACTGGGATTTTGTGCCAGGGAGGTGACTGTCGCTTTAGCTCCTGGACCAGTGGAATCCCTCTCTCTGCCTGGCCAGTCGGGGCGGACTTAGGCACAGTGGTTCTAGGGAAACAGTCTGGAAACCAGAGCTGATATTATCTAGAAAGGAGGCAATACAGTGTGAGATGCTAAAGCCTTGGGGAAAGCTAGAAAGTGGGGGGCTTTGGGAAAGCAAAAGGGGCTGTCCCTCTGTGTGTGCCAGCCCAGAGAACATCTGTTTCTTCAAATTCTTCCCAATAACACACCATAAAACATGGGCTTGTTCTCATTGAGAGAGGTTTTTTTATTGTTGTTATGTGTAATGTAGTAATTCACTGGAGTGTGAAGTGCTGCTCTTGGAAGTAATTTCAGTTGAAGCGTTTAATGCTGTTCTGTGCTTCTAATAATACATTAGCACTGATCTGTGTTAGCTTGTTCTGAAGCTTAATGGGATTCTTCTTTGGATGTATCTGAGAAACTACCAAATCCTCCTTTAGCTTGCAGTCAGGCAAGCTCCTTGGAGAGCAGTTTGATGGGATTGCTCCGAGTTCCAGCCTTAATACTCTTACCCCATTAAGGTAACCTTGCTGAGAGCTGGGGCAGGTCCTGGGAGGTGCTCATCCCGGGAGCCCACTGGAGCACACCTCTTGAAGCTCTGCTCAGCTGGTGTGCGAAACACTGCTTATGGAGCACTTGCGCCATAAGAGGAATAGAAAACCCAGTTGCTAGATCTCAACTTCTGACTGCATTTCAGAGCTATTTAAATGAGAGATGCACCAGGATCCTGCTAGCTTGCAGATGGAAATTGTGAAATGCTCATGTGCTCCATGCTGGTGGTCTCTGTGATGAATAAGTACTTGTGCCATCACTTCCCACATGTGCTGGGCGATTTGGGAAGGGTCACTTCCACCCTGAGGTTCCCTCTGCCCAAGGTCCTTGAGGCACCTTCTGCTCCCCCATCAGGGTGTTTGCAGGGGAGCTGCTGGTGTTTCTGAGCATCACGACTATGTAGGCAATGCGTCTGTCATCACCTCAGGACCCCCAGAACCACATAGTCAATGGGCTGCTTTTGGTATGTGGCCTCACCAGCATTTATAAGGCTTTTCAGATAAATCAAAAGATCCTGCCCCGAACAAGCATGCTGTCTACATTAGAGGTAACAATAGAAGACAGACATAAAGGAAAATCAAAGGATTAAAATTAATGAAAGTTAATAACCTGAATATATTCAAGGATCTGGGCTAGAGAAGGGAGACAACAAACCATGGGTGGAAACCAAAGGCCCTAATAGGACAGCAAGTTACAACAGTAAAAAAGGAGCCATCTCTTCCTGCTGAAAACAAGAGCAGAGATGGCTTTTGTGAATAGTCTTCTACATCTTCTACTCAAATTTCAATTGTGTGCCATTGGCTTACATGAATTTAAGTGGTTAACAAAGGGAAATTTAAAATGGAATATCTAAATGTAATTGATTGTTGTCTTATTTTTAAATTCAGAAGTGGTTAGGCCATCTTCAGAGTTACTCTTGACCCAGATTTTCACAAGGAGAGCAAGACCCAAGGCAGAAGTAAACTCTTGGTCCCATGGAAGTGACTCATTAACCTCACTTATTGGTTCACCCTTGGCAACTGTTGCCCCCATGAAAAGCAGTTATCAGGTAAATACAGTATAGCTATAGTGCCAGTGCCCCAGGACTGGGGTTAAGCCACCTCTTCTATCGCAAGCAGGACCACCTTCTTTAGCGGCCATCCATATCTGGGTACAGGAGGAAGCCCATGAAAGTGGAATCGTTGACGTTGTCAGCGTAGATGCCGTTGTTGTCCCCTTCCCCATACACCTGAAGCCAGACCTCATCCCCAGAGCTGAGATGGAGCAAGATGGAGCCGCTCGCTTGGTCAACATTGTTCTTCTGGAACTGGTCGTAGGTGAACATCACCGCCCTGTCTTTCTTGTAGAGGCTGACCTTGACATCTGTCAGGTAGACCGTCAGGTGGTAGGTGAAGTAATACGTGCCAGGGATGGCGCAGAAGAACTTGCCGGTGGAGGCATCGTAGTGCTTCTGCTCATTGTAGTAGATCTTGGTGAAGCGGATGGGGACGTTGGGGTGGGGAGCTCGATCCGTCAACCCCACACTGAAGGCAGAGCGATAGATGAAGGCACCTTCGCCTTTCTCCCCCTTCTGCCCTGGGTATCCAGGGAGTCCTCGTGGCCCTTCCTTCCCTGGGATTCCTGCTTCACCTGGGTCACCTTTGGGACCTTGCATGCCTGGGAGATAGAGTGGAAACAGGGACTTCTGTTAGCACAGCGCCAGCAGCTGCTACCCACCAGCCCAAATCATAGAGGGAGATGTCGTGTGAGGATCTGCTCAGCAGCAGTGACCTCAACATCCATGTGAGCTGAGTCGGCAAGTGGAAAGCCCACTCAGCCCCCCAGACTGTGTGCAGAGTGTGTCTGATAAAGCATCATTAGCTGGAAAA
Source organism: Forpus xanthops (assembly GCA_032466535.1). Taxonomy (NCBI): domain Eukaryota; kingdom Metazoa; phylum Chordata; class Aves; order Psittaciformes; family Psittacidae; genus Forpus; species Forpus xanthops. The sequence goes on along the minus strand of JASSUY010016276.1, from coordinate 34,289 downwards.
ACAACCACCAGCCAAATTCTTTGTCTTGGGTTGTAGAATGTCCATCCGAAAGCCATCGGAGATCAGGCATGGACCCAGCATGAGATCTGCCAGGGCTAGACATGCCCCCTGGCTCCTGCACAGATGTACCCCATATTCCTTACCAACCTTCCTCTCCTTTCTCTCCCTTTAGTCCGTCTTTCCCGTCTTTCCCATCCCGGCCGGGGAGCCCGTTGTGGCCAGGGTAGCCAGGAGCACCTCCCATCCAGTTGGCACATGGACTTTTGGGTTCTGGCTCGCCTTCCTGGGCAGCCACCTCTGTCCAATATGGGGCCAGCAGCAGCAGCAGCGAGCAAAGGAGGGAGCCCCTCATCATCGGTTCCTGTTGTGGACATGCACTCTGTTGGCTTTAAAGGTTAATAGGAGCAAAACCAGAAAACAAAACCCCACCCTGATAACTGAGAGGCACCAAGACTAAAGTTTGAATCAACATATCCAAAGGAAAGCAATTCTGCTTGCCCCAAGGACTCCTCTGCGTCCAGCATAGTGCTGGGTTGAGCTCATGAGCCAAGCCAGGAAGGGGCCTCTGGAAGCACATCCAGTATGGGGAGGAGCAAATGCCAGAGTTTCCCCCAGCAACCTGTGTGCTTTCTGCATGGACATGGCTGTATCTTGGGACTGAGTACAGCAGATGCCAGGGTACCACAAATTATGTTGCTTGATTATGGGAAGAGGATTACACATCCAGGGATTATACATCTTGAAAGGGTTCAAGGCCAGGTTGGATGGAGCTTTGAGCAATCTATTTTAGTGAAAGGTCTCCCTTGGGGTTTAGGACTAGGTGAGCTTTAAGGTTCCTTCCAAACCTAACCAGCCTGTGGTTCTTGGAAGACAAGTTTTGCAGTATCTAGGCACTGTAGGGTAAGGTTTTCCTTTAGTTGCCTGACTAGTCAGAGCAGTCAGTGTGACACCCCAGAACCAGGTCAGTGGTGCCCTGCAGCCGGCCTGGGGCTTTTGCTCCCAGAAATCAATAGGACTTTGGGGGACTTTGGGTCTGGCTTTTAGGAAACAGATATTTTAAAATGATTATTGTGTGGTACTACTCCAGGACAGAGATTATACCCTGGAACTTCTTGCTATGAGGATTTTAAGTGGCATAATTAGCACTGAAAGGTAAGAGCATGGCCATTAGTTCTGTAATTTCCAAGAACAATGGTATTTCAGAGCAGTTCCTTTGCAAGGTTAATTTTTTGGAGTGAGCTATTTAAATGTCATACTTTAAATAAAGTCTCATTAGCTCTTGCATTACTTCTTCAAAGGAAGCTGAAGAGATGTGCGGGGTTTGGCTGGGATAGAGTTAATTTTCTTCATATCGACTGGTACAGGGCTATGTTTCGGATTTGTACTGGAAACCATGTTGACCACACCGGGATGGTTTAGTTACTCATGCAGAACCTTTTTCTGCTCCTCACCCCATCAGCGAGCAGGCTGGGGGTGCACAAGGAGTTGGGGGGGTACACAGCTGGGACAGCTGAACACAGTGGACCAAAGGGACATTCCATATGATGTCTCATGCTCAGCATGTAAAGCTGGGGGGAGGCTGGCCAGGGGCTGCTGCTGTGCATCCGTCAGTTGAAGTGAGCAGTTGTTTTAATTTGCATCACTTGTCTCTCTTGGGATTTATTTCTCTGTTATTTGTCCTTTCGTTACCTCTGCGCTTTGGGAACCAAAACGCCCCTTTGCAATGAGGGATGTAGCAATTGTCCATGAAACAGGGTGGACAAGTGAAACCTATGTCTATAATCCTGAAAGTGGCTTGGCTTAGCAGGCAAGGGTACACACTGATGCGGCCACTTTGCCATGGCATGAAGCAGAGGGGTCTCTGACTCCCTATGTGAGTCCTCTGCTGCTCAGCTACTAACGGTATCCATAATCAGCACAGGCTGCCTGGGAATCTCTTAACTGTCTTAACACATGCTAGATTTCTATAGAAATCTGTGTGTCTTGGTGATCTTGTTTGTTCATCACTTTCTCACGTGCTGCCTAGAAAGCAAATAGCAAAACTTCAGTAGCATGTGCCCCAGAGCCAGCTCTTCTGCTGGTGCAACTTAAAGCCCTCTTTTATGGTCAAAAGTGGTGCAGATTTGAGTCAGCCCAAAGCAGGGCTGCAAGGAGTTTTACTGGCAGATGCCTGTCCAGCTTGCTATGAAGGACTCAAAGCGATGCCCTTCCCACAGCATCTCTGGGTGACTGCATCTGGCTTTCTCCTTTCCCATAAGAAAACTGTATTGATATGCAAGTAGAAATCTTCTATTTGCTACAGTTTGATTCAAATGCCGGTGGCTTGCTTCTTTGAGAAATGGAGTAATTCTCTGGCATACATATGTATTGCAAAGGGAAAGTTTTAACCTATGACTGTTAGCTCTGAGTTTAACCTCTAGTTTATCTTTCCCATTTCTTTCTGTCTGATGCTCAGTGTAACATGAAATAAGCTACTATATTTGAATGTCTGTTTTACCTTTCAGACAAGTAAAGTTGAACTCAATACTCCTGGTGGCTTTCTGTTATTCCCTTGGCAACCACTATATTAAAAGCTCATATGTATTGTATGAAGCTTATTCATATACAAGGAGAAATCAGCTTATCCTTAAGAACAATGCATTCATAAGTGCAATATAGGCGTTTAGACCATAATTCAGAATTTAAATTTCACATAACACTATATTAATAATTAAGATATAAAATATATTACTAATAATTATTATTAATTTCAATTATATATGAAAAAACCCACACACTCACACTTCTCTGCCCAAAACACAGCACAGAAAATCCACGTGTTTTCCAGCTCCACTGTTTTCTTCAACCAGGAGTCTGGCTTATGCTGATCTTTCTTTTGCCTTTGTAATTCCTTGTAGCACCGGTTTTGCTGACATTCCGGGGGGCTTGCACCTTAAATCTGGGTAGTTCAGGTTTCTGGCAAGGAGCTGATAGGACTTGGGGAGATCTGGGGTAAACCCAGTCTTCCCAGAAGTCTTTGAGGAAAGAGGGGAATCATAAGGTACCACGTTGCCATATGGTTTTTCACAGTTGCTCCTGACTGCTTTTGATTTAGGAGTTTTGATCTCTAAATAGTGTTTCCAAAGACTGGAGTATGAGTCTAAGGGAGAAGGGCTATTCTTGGTTTAAGTACTCTTTAGCTATTCTGAGAATAACTCTAAGAAAGGAAGCTCATTGCAACAGAGGAGTGTGTCTGTCTGATTCAGCCCCAAAGGAGAGAAAATCTGAACTTAGTAAGAAGGGGTTAAAAGAAAAGTCATGCTTACCAGCTGCTTTGAGTCCTAGTTGGCTTGTTGCAGTCTCTTTGGAAATGAAGCCTGGCTACTACAACACTATCCCTAAGGGCACGGGGAGCTGTCAGCTCAGACAGTGCATTTTCCATTTGCTATTGCGCATGCTGACAGAAAAGTTGGGTTTTCCCATTAATTTTTCTTGGCCATCACTTAAGTTTTGGACCATTTATATAATCCGGTCACACTGGAATAGCTTGCAGAGGTAGTCTTAATGGGGAAGAGATGGGTTTAGGAGTTTGATGGGACCTGAAGGAGCAATGGTTTGCTGGAGAAGCCCATGTGAAGACCTGCTCATCCCAGGCTGGGCTCCTATAGCACAAGCTGCTGCTCTGTGTAAACTGGGGGATGTTGTTAGCAGCTGATGGAGAAAGTGTCTCTTCAGTCTTGTATTCACTCACTCATAGGGGCTTTTTTTCAGTGTATTAGTAGATGAATTATTGTGTGTGAAGCCTCTGCTTCTCCCTTTAATAGCAAGAGCAGTTCCTGCCTGGAGGCTGCTGCTGCACCAAAGAAGGGCAAAGCTGCCTGAGAGTAAAGGCACCGCTGGAGGAGAGGGCTTTGTCTTAAACCAGGCAAGCGTGTGCCAGCACTGTAGTAAATCATTGGAGTCATTTCAGGCCTACAGAGGGCTTCCAACCCACCACGTTTTGGCTTTAGATCAGGACCAAGTCTTTTTCAAGGTTAGCTAAGCAGGACCTTGGCAAACCTGGGCTTACAAAAAGGACTAGGAAAATGTAGTGTGGTGCATGTTGTTGCAGGAGGGTATGGGAAGCCGGTGTTGGGAAGCTGGTGTCCCTGAGAGAGGAGAAACAGGATCGTATCGTGAATACTGAGTTACTGTGAAGATCTGGGTATCTGAAAGTACTAAAAGGATGTCTATATGGACACCTTGAAGTCCCAAGGAGTAGGGTGCAGAAGGGAGGAGGCCAGGACGACTGCTTGCTACCTGCCTTAGTTTGGTCAAGCAGTCCAGCCTTTGGTGTTTTGTTTTGGATGACAGCTTTTCCATGCAATGTTGAGACTTAAAGTATGACAGAGATTGAGTTATACCTGCTGTTTTCTTATAAATGTGGCTTGCTAAAGCCTTGTGTGTGCCTATGTGCTTGTGATGCCAATGTTTCTGTTGAAGCCTTGTTTCCCAAGCAATGAATGGAGGAGCAGGATCTTGGAACTGAGATAAAGTCTTTTTGCAGTGGAGACAAGAGGTTTTCTTCTGCCTATTCCCTGTATCAGCAAGAAAAGGCTGGTGTCCCTGCCAGCTCCTGGTTTGAACCCTAAAATGCATGATTGCAGTATTCATGAGGCTGACAGGATTTAAAGCTGGACCTGATGTGTTTAATAGGTAGTGCTACAATCGCCTCATGGCCTTTCCATTCAGTTGTTAGGAAAATACCACAGTTACCAATCTTTCAGTGGTCCATCAAACAGCTGGGCAGATGTTATCCCTGCATCCCAGAAGAGGGGTGGAAAATTATCTCTAGGGATACAACTAGCTGATACACCCCCAATGTATTACACACTTGGTTTGTGGGTTGGTTCTGGCTCCTGTTCCCCCTTTCAGGGGAAGATATTGTACAGTCCAGTGAGTTACTTCAGGTGTGTGATGGGAAAACAGTTAAACTGCCCTTTGCTCTGCCTGGTGACAAGCAAAACCTGCCACCGAATGAGGTCCGGACCAGCAGTGCTTGGAGGTAGCAGCTCTGATTGGGGCTGTGGGGGCTCTTTCTGGCATAGAGAAAGCTGCTGTCCATAGGTCCTGCAGCACCTTCTCCTCTTTGCACTACAGTTACTGTGTCACTGGTGTGGGACATGCTGCCTGTACCTAATGAACTCGGCTACAAACCTTGTGCTGAGCCTGATGCAAGCCTGCAAATATGAAAAACACAAGCCCGACATGATGGATCGTGGCTCAGAGCTTTCACTAAGAATTCAAAATAAGCAGAAAGTTATATTTAGCAGTCTATAAACAGGAACAAAACAGAGCAGGAGGCTTGTTATCAGCTGTGCTCGATTCCCGCTGGTGAGATTTGAGGGGTCAAAAGCTTCTTTGGCCATGGGGAGGTTGGGATGGCTGCCTCAGGAGGTCGGTGGCTGCTCTGGATCCATGCCATGGGGGCCAGGGAAGGAGCACCCAGCTGCCTACCAATGTCCTTCCGCATCAGGGTCAGCACCACCGTGGGGCCCAGCCCATGAGAACCCTTGTCCCCTGGTTGTCCCATCCTTTCCCAAGGCAGCCGTGCCCCCTCCGCCCTGCTCCGGCTCACTGTCCCTCTGGGATGCCTGGCCCTTCCCTTGTCTTTCCACTGACCATGGATACTGCACGTCCCAGAAACAACACGCATTCCTTGCTTTGCTAAAAACAGCAAACACTATGCATGCCAATTAGCAGTGTTATGTGCTGCTCTGCAGCTGCCCAGGGCTGTGTGCTGTGGAGGAACTGTGTCACCATGCCAGGGGTGCTGCTGGCTCTGTCCGTGGGCACTGCCAGTCCACTTGTACAGCCAGACAGAGCCTGTGTCTGTCCTTGTTACTTCCCTATGGGCACCTGCATGGGAGGACAAGGTAGTGGTGGGTGATGGGGACATAACTCCAAAGGAAAAGCAGCAAAATGGCCTTTAGCAAGGACCTTATCACAAAGTCATCATAGGGTTGTCACCGTCAGCATCAGGAAGGACCCTAGCCACAAATCGTGATTCTCTATAGTCCCATGCATCGTTGTTCGTCCAAATCCTCCCCTGTACAGCACTGTACTTCCCTCTAGTGGCTAATTATTAATGGAGAAGAGGAGCTCTCTCCCTGCAGGCAGCATGGGGGGGATCAGCCTGTTCCTGCATGCTCAGCCCCTTCTCTGGTAGGGAGATGTGGTGGTAGCACGGACTGAGTGATGGAGGGCACAGGAGCCCCATCAGTACGTGTGACAAAGGGGATGCTGAAGCAGCATTTGGGGGGCACCAGAAGCAAAGTTGAGGGAGCTGTCTGACACATTGCCTCTGCTTGGTAAATCCATCCTGCTTCTCAGCAGCAGGGTTACTAATTTCTCGGCCTGTTTCACACAAATAAATGGGTTCTTTTCTTCTCTGCAATGGGCAGCTTGGGCAGAGCAGCTCCTTGCCAGGCTTGAGCAACAGTGTGTGTTTCTTAATGATCAGAAACAATCTTCCCCAGCTGCAGGCTCCCAGCAAGGGATCTTGACGCAGCAGGGTTTCTCATGCCAAAAAGGACATTGAGATGGATTTGTTCAGGAAACAAGGCCCTGTAAATACTACTCAAAGCTCCTTTTATTAATGTCATAGCTGTTCCCAGGGTGCTCGTTTCTGCACCGCAAGTTCAGGGTGCTGCTTTGGCCAGGGAAATGCAGCCAAGGACCCATCTGTGTGGGGCGTTACGGACACTCCATCCAGCTTCCCTTTGCTCTCACATCAGCTCACAGCTGAGTGAGGTGTTGGTTACTTTTAGTACAGGCTAAAGGTTTTGTTCTGGGGCTCATTCTGGGCTGGGAAGAGGCCGAGCAGGGAACAGAACAACAGCCTCAGTGATCTGGTATGTGGAGCCTGCAGCACCCCTGCCAAAACGTCCTGCCCAGATTTCACTCCAAGCAGTGATCGCATCTTTCCGATGAGGCACCTGAGAGTGTACCTCTGCCCAGCTCTTCCCTCCAGCTTTGCTCCATGGGCTGAGCTAGTGAAGAGGTGTTTAATGTGGTTTCTACTTGCCCCTTAAAATGAAGACCTCTGTGCAGGAAGGAGAGCTCGCATCTGATAAACACACAGCACCCTGAAGCCTGCTTGTGTTGTTCGAGCATGCATCTTTACACAGTAGATTAATTACTTATTAGGGAAGCATTTCTGGATAATTCAGGCACAGAGAAGAGTCGTTCCCTTCGCACACATGGATTTCTGTGTTACCCATCAGGCAGTTCCCTCTGCTTTCAGGTTTGGACGATAGATGGTGCTAACTGCCCTCGGGAAACCTGGCTGAGCGCTGCTGAGCTGGGGGGATGAGGGGCTGGTTTGCAGTGATCCTAAATCATAGAACCCCAGACTGGTTTGGGCTGGAAGGGACATTAAAGCTCATCCAGTTCCAGTCCCCTGCCATGAGCATGAACACCTTCCACTAGAGCAGGTTGCTCCAAGCCGCATCTAACCTAGCCTTGAACACTGCCAGGGATGGGAAGGCTGCAACTCTTGGGATGGATTTAAAGAGCAGCAGGAGGCTGGTGGTGGTTTCATCCAGGTGTCTTAGACAAGCCATGACAACACCTGCCTTTTAAAAGGGTGTTTGCCCCCCACATTCCCCTATTTTTCATCACTTTTTATTTCTGAGGGACAGAAATGGCATCACTCCCCATCACTGGGAATGTCCCTTTCTGCAGGCCCTGCACCCACTGCTTTCAATTTGGGATAACAGTATTGGGGTGTCTGGAGGAGCTGCACAAACCAGAAGGGTGGATTTGCTCTGGGTTTGATGGGAAAGGACAGGAGGCATGTGCAGCCCAGTAACCCCTAGCCCTTTGGCAGAGGCTGTGTCGGGTAAGTGGCTCCATGCTGGGGCACAGTGCAGGCAGTGAGGGGCCATGGGATGCTGGGACCCTTGATACATGGATTTCCCCACCAGTCCCTTCCATCCTATTATCCCCCATTGCAAACAGGACTGTTGCTCTCACTGCACGCAGACCTGTGGGTGCTGGCATACCTGGCTCCTCCAAACACAGCCCTGAGCAGGCAGGGTGCACAAAGGGCTCCTTGTAGCTCTGTAAACCACATCCCTTGTCTGCTGTATTTGAAAGCGCTGCCTGGTGACAGCCCAGTGCCATCCACATCTGAGTTCACCCATGGGGTGAAAGTCAAGAGGCCACGAGTAAGATAATGCCCTCCCATCATGTATTTCTTTGCATTACGCAAGTACCCAAGAATAATTTTTGTCCATAATGGCTTTTCCATTCACTAAGGTATTGATTCAGAGCCTCTGGCGCCCATAATCTCTACCATGCATTAGCTAACTGCCTGCCTTTTGCAGCATGATGGATATGATGGCAAGGTGGTGGGGCAGGCATGTTCGGCACTGACCCTCTGATTTTGGAGCTGTTTTCCCAGTGCAGGACCCTCCTGGACTGTCATTTAACAGCCTGTGAGACTGAATCACTGTATTCTCAGGCCAGGCAACCAGTCCCTGTCTGTGGAGTGTCTGTTCTGCATTCAGTACTGTTTGCTTCCAAACACCAGTGATGCTAAGGGATAACAGTTTCCTTCTTTCTCCAATCTTTTACTAAATCTAATCACTTCAAAGCAAGGATGTGATTAATTTAAGATGTTACAAAACTTACATTGTTTCCAAAATGAAATATCGTTGTGGAACTGCATCTTAGTGATGCAGCTTTCACCAAGAAACCAAATCTGATATAACCATGATTACTGTAGGTTTTTACTTTGGGCGTTTCATGACATAAATCCTCATGAAGTGCTCTTTGGGAAGTCATAGGGAATCATACATCCATGACACTTTTGATAGGGCATTTCTCTGCTTAGCAGAAGGCATTTATGGTTGCTGTAGAGTTGATAAAAGGCTTATGATGTCTTCAATTATTCATTTTTACAAGTGCTTGTTCTCCTGATTTGGACAGCCAAATGTGAGTGGTTTTAGCAGTAAATTGTGTGTTTTGTTGTTCCTGGAATTAAATGACTTTGCCTCCACTGCAGATTCTCTTCCATATGGAAAACAATGCTGGTTCCCTCTCAGCTATCACAACATTCTGTATTCTTCTCTCTTTGGGAAGCACCTTTCCTCCTGGCAGCCGGCTCACCCACCAGCCTCCATTCACACTTGGGCTGCAGCACCTCGCCTTGTGTCTGCCAGGAGGTTTATGTGCGAGCCACAGAAGCGGGTCTGGTCGCATGCAAGTGGTTTTTGTTGGTGCCCTGAGCTGGTGCATCAGTTGCTGTGGATGCCAGGGACCCTACTCTTCAGGTTCACAGCAGCCATGAAGGCCTTAGTGCTGCTGCTCATCTGGACTTGAGACAGCCCAGTGCCCATGCCCACATGGAAATCCTACAGGATCGGGTCCCCAGGCACCAAACCTACAAGCAAAGAGATGTCCCGAACCTTCTTGCCATCACACACAGCCTCCTGCTCCCACCATGCCCTGGCAGGATGGGCTGGGATCCGGCCTCCTTGGGATCATTAGTCTCCAGCAAATGCACAGTGATAAAGAGGCAGGTGGGGCTGGATTGCTTCTGTATTGAAATGCATATTCTGGTGCTGCTTTATCAGTTTTTAATGTGATCCGTATGTCCTCCCTGGCCTGTTGCCCACAGCCAGGCGCTCCCCTGCCTCACGGTCCTCACTGCAGTGTTTTCTGTGGATTAGGTTCAACTGGATAAATTCATCTCCTTTTGTGTTTGTAATCCCAATGAGGGTGGTGTCTTTAACAGAGGCTATTCCTTCTCATTGCTTTGGCAAAGTAAGTAGCAGCTCCCCGCTGTGTCTCTCTCAGATGACGCAGGGGTTCTTTGAATAGCAAAGAGAGAAAACAAAAAGGATCTAAGATGGTTCCATTTATTTTTCCTTTTTTATCTTTTTCCAGGCAGCTCCATGGATCCACCTCACAGAAAATCCCCCCAGTACTTCAGCTTTTTGCTTTTCAAGTGCTAGCATCCTTGAGCCTCTGCCTGTGAAACACACTGATGGGGATGGGGACATCAGAGAGAGTCCCTTTGGCAGGAGAGGAGGAGCAACAAATGGATTGTTTGTTCCCACTGCCAAAGAGGAAGGATTAAGGAAATTCAGAGAATCAAAACGAGATGATATGGGTTTCCATTCATCATGGGAAATGCTCCATCTGGGACTGCAATAGGCCCATATTGAGCTTACAAGTGGCTGACAGAATCCCAGACTGGTTTGTGTTGGAAGGGACCTTAAAGCTCATCCAGTTCCAACCCCCTGCTCATTCCACTGGACCAGGTTGCTCCAAGCCCCATCCACTCTGGCCTTGAGCACTGCCAGGGATGGGGCAGCCACAGCTTCTCTGAGCACTCTGTGCCAGCACCTCAGCACCCTCACAAGGAAGTATTTCTGCCTAATGTCTAATCTGTATCTCCCCTCTGTCAGGTTAAAACCAGTCCCTGTTGTGTGCCACTTAAACGCCCTTGTAGCTAAAGCATGTAATCTAATTCCTATCATGGCAAAAGCCATTCCTGTGCCTGATCAAGGCTGCTGATGTGAGGCAGGAATGAGTGCTTGTGGCATTGCCTGACTTTCCAAGGCAGGGCAGAGTGCCAGTGCCTGCTGACCGTGAGCTCTTTCCCATCCACCAGCCCTCACAGCAGAGAAACCCTTGAGCAAACTTCCTATCAGTGGTTTCAGAGGGGACCCACACTGCATGGCTCTGACCTGCACTGATAAGAACTAAGGCTTCACTTACCCAAGCAGATGGTGCTGAAACCCCACTGGGTTTCTTCTGTCATGTGCAGTGACACAGGACAGAATCCATCCCTGAGCCCCACAGCTTGTTTGCTTGTGGTCTCTTTGCTGCTGTCTGCAAATGTTTATATCTGGCTGAACCACAAATAACTGTCTTCAGCTTTGCCTTTTGGGTTTGTGACAAGCCTGCAAACACCAGCATGTGTCGTGCTCAGTGTCTTTGTCATCTCTCACTCCCTCACTTCTGTTTCTGGGCTTCATTTGTCTTCCCCATGGAGCCTTTTTTGATACCTTTGAAAATAACTGACCTCTCCTCTTGGTCGTTTTTTAGTGCTTTGTGTAAGGAAGGAACATGGCATCTCTGCATGTGTCCCTCTGCTTGCTGCTCATGCACTGCCTGTCTTTATGTCTCAATTACAGTTGTTCGGATGTTTCCCCTGCAGACCCTGCCACCATCCTGGCAAAGCATCTGCTGCCTTGATAGGATTTCCCAGTTTGCAAGGTATTATAACAGCCTTTCCTTTCAGGGCAGCATGCTCTAGCTGTGTTGTAATGACTCCAAAATGCAGACTGTTTCTGACACTCTGGAATGGAAGGAGTAATCCTGGGGGCATTATTCTGGCTAAGCATTTCTCCAAGACTGACATTGCCTGCTTTTTGAAGTGGAATAAATACAATTAACTGCAGTGGCTCTCTTCTCTCTTACCTCTGCAGACTGCTTACATGTAAATCTCCTTGGCTGCACGGGCCCCTGGGCCCTGGCTCTCTCCTGCTTCCCGTAGCAGCTCTGTCATCTGCAGGGAGGTTTCATACATGCTTATCAAAGAGGAGCAGTGCCTACATGACGTCACCCAAAAGAAATATTCTTTCACTGTCTCCATTATTTTACCCAGCTTCTCTGAATTTGTTCATTACCCTTCTTGCTGTTTCCTCACTGTCCAGCCAGTGCTTGATTCCCCACCCCACGTTATGAATATTCAGTTTGTTATTCAGTCCCTTCTGAGCAGAACATGAACCTGGCAACATCAGGATAATATTTTCTGCTGCTAGTGGAGGGCAGCACAAATTAGCCTTTCTGGCTAATGGCAGAGCTTATATATGATGAGATTTTAATAAGAAGTGGGTAAGGAAATGCTGGTGACAAGAGGTGGTAAAGGTAGGAACCCATCTCGGCTGCAACTCTTCTCCATCAGCACATGCCAAAGCAGCTGCATGGGTACAGAAACCCTCCTGTTTTCTCCCTTTGCAGAGGGGTTTAGCAACCATCCCAGTCAGCCAGTAAGCCAGCTGCAGAGCAAGAGAGCCTTTGGTGTATTTTGGTTTCAGTATTGCTCAGCTCTATCCTCTCTGCTCAGGCTGTCTGGCCCATCTGCTCCCCCGCAGCCTCTCTTGCTCCTCAACTGGGAGTGTGGTTTCCCTGGGAATGTCCCCTGTAATGTCCCCTCCTCTTTATGCAGGGAAGCCAGAGTTAGCAGTTGCAGCAGGGAGACTGTTCCCAGTTCTTTCTGTTCCCAGTGAATCTGGTTTTGGAAGTGGAGGCCTGTTCCTAACTCCTTGAGATAGGTGGAAATTCACTTGCAGGCACTGCACAGTTACTCTGCTTTCTAAGAAAGTTAAGAACATAGAATCATAGAATAGATTGGCTTGGAAGGGGCCTTCAAAGCTCATCCAGTCCAATACCCTGCAATGAGCAGGGACATCTTCAACTAGATAAGGTTGCTCAAAACCATGTCCAGCCTGGCCTTGAATGTCTCCAGGGATAGCTAGCTCTGAGTGTAGGCAAAAGAAGCCATCCTTTTATTTTCATAGGAAAGGAAACTACTTCTTGTCTCACCTCTCTTTGAGCTGATGTCTTTAACCATTCCCTCAGGTTATGTCTAGGCACCAGGGAGATTTCTCAGCAACGGGCTGTATCAAGCAGGCTGGTTAGGGTCTGACAATCTTTTCTCCCCTCCCCTTGCCATAATCGTGCTGTGCATTGCTCAGGTCACTGATCCACTCAAAGGAAGCAACCATCCCCTGAGCAGATCTCATTAAGGAAATCTCCTTTGCTGTTGGTGAAACACCTCCACTCATCCATCCCCCCTGTACCAAGGGCTACCAGACTCTTCTTCCCTGTGCACTATGTACACGTTATTTATTTCTTATATGTAGTTATTTTTATAATATATATAATAATATACATTTTTCTATACACAGCAAAACTCTTTACTTAGTGTCATGCTTCTGCAAACCAGCCTTGCTCCCTGCAGGCACGGCAGCTCTGCACACAGGTAGGCTCTGCCCTGGCCTGTCCTTGCTCCCACCATCAGCTTATCCTTCTGACCATTCCCTGCCTTTTCCCTTGGTGAGGATTTTACAAGAAGCATTTCCTCAGGGCAGCTATTTCTGTCCTTTTGGCATGTTCCTGTGGTTTCCATGCTGCTCTGTTGCAATATCACCCTGCTGCCCTACCCAGCCTTGCAGCCCCTCTCATTCATGTGCTCTGTGACCCATTCCAGCTGTGGTTATCTATACTCAAGGAGCCATATTCTGTCTATCTCTTCCTCCCTTTTAAATGTCAGAGCCCATTACAACCCAAATGAAGGCTTCCCCTGTCCTCCAGAAGAGTATATTAAATTGTGCTGTCTCTGTGCTGTGTATAAAAGCTTCTTCACAGGTTTCCTGTCCCTTCTGTTTCTCTGTAACCCATCCTTTTTCAGAGTTTAATGTAAGCTGTGAGTGCAATCCCTTTAAAGTGCATGTGGCACGCTATGACCGCCTACTTGCTGTTCCCTGCTAAACTTTTGACCAGACCTACTGCCTCTGATTTAGAAGTATTAAATGAAAGACATGGCATTTATTCATCTCCCCTTTCAGGCTCCATCTGCCTCCTTGAAATGCTGAAGCTTTTGCTTGAATCTTTTCCAGCTGCCACAAGTATTTTGGGGAGGCTGAGGCAGATTAGGTTTTATAGCTGCTTTATTTGACATTCTGCACTTGCACTCCTGCTTTTCCCACCTCTTTCCATGTTCTGTGTTTAGACCCTATGGCACCTTTGCTTCCACATCATGGTCACAGAGAAGGACTTTGCAATGGGATTAGCGTCAATTGTTAATACAATATAGGGAAAGATTTGAATGTTTCTCTCAGGTTGCTGCCACTGAATTAACAGCAGCTGCTTGAAACCCAAACCACCTTTCAGCTGAAGCCTCCTAGTGTTTGCAATCCAGCCCTCTTGCAGATGTGGCTGCAAACAACAGCCCCCTTCTATAAATCCATACATATGGGTCTCTGCTAACCCCAGCCCTTTCACTGGGCTCCTGTGAGTAAACATGCATGCATGAGGGAATAAGGCCAACTGCACGTGGCCTTTTGCCAACACATCCAAAGAAGACTGGAGAAAACTTGACTGTTCTTTCAAGGGAGGTGCTGTTGAGGCCAGCTCCCTCCTTCAGACAGGCATGGGGAGGATGCTCATCCCTCTGCTGCCTGCTGAAGGCATCTTCCCCTTGGTGACATTTGGCTTCACCACCCCTGCAGTAAGCCAGGGTCTGATTCTCTCCCGTTGGAGGACAGAGGGGGTGCACCCTGCTGCTGTGAAAACAGGAAGTGGTAAAAGGCTGTCTTTTTTTAGAGCTCAGTTGGCTATTGAGAAGATGAACAGTTATCTGCTGTTCTTATCTAATGGTGAGTCTTTTGCTTCCTATGTTATTGTGGGTAATGCAGGGATTGTCTTCCCTTGCGAACCTCATTTCCTTGAGATCTTTTCTCAATTCAGTTTCCCCTTCTCATACCCTTATGTAAGCAGCTCATGGGTCACATCCTAGTTTGAAGTTGTGTTTTGGCAAAGGGAAGATGCAGGAGATGAGGGCTGAAGGGGACCAGGGGTACCTCCCATTTAGACCTGTGGTGTTTGTGCGTTGCAGTTGGTGTCTGTGCAACAACAGATGGAAGGACAAAGTTGCAGAAGAGGTGGAGAGGGCAGTTACCACGAACAAAGTCTCATCTGCATCAACTGCTGTGTCAACGGGCAGAGCCCGGGCTGGGGCCAGCACACCTCAGCGTGCTGACATCAAGGGATGGGATGTTATGCACCACTCCTGTGGTGGGTCTGCAGGCTTTGCAGGTGGAAGGACACCCTTACGGATACCCTTGCAGACTGGTGTAGTGAGGCCTGGTCCGAGCTTTTCTTTTGTTAACTGTTCAGAAGCACATCTTTTTTCTTCTTCTCTGCCCTGGGATATTTCTATGTAAATAATGGTGATGGAGGATGCAGACAAGGGAGGCCTTTTCCCATGCTCTGAGTTGGGCAGGCTGCAAGGGCAGATCTCTTGTCTCTCTTTTAATTAGAAAGATAGTAATGGCACTACCTTTTGAGGGGAGCTCTCTTCCCTGGGTGTCCTGTGCTCTTGCAGATGCACTAGGAGGATTGGATATGTCTGCTCAGTGCTGGGAGCGCTTCATTGTCTCACATCTCCTGCAGTGCTTGGATCCACAGCACTGCTCTCCTCCCTCCTCCTTTTGAACTCCCAAGCCCATCTTCCAGCAAGAGATCTTCATTCCAGTGGCAGCCTCCAACTCGGAATGCAGACCTGAAAGGGATCACAAGTATGGGTAGTGATGGCTGACAAAGGGTCAGTGCTATCTCTTCCCTTGCCTTGGTGCTGTTTCCACACAAGTCCCTCAGGAAGGGTGTGCTGCCTCTGCTGCCATCCTGCCCTCACAAACAGAAGGAGAGGACTTGGCCTGAAGCCTGTGTACCTGTGCATCAACTGTACGACTGTGGGAAATGGGAGGAGAGGATGAGATCAGAGGATGCTGAGCTCCTTAACTGGCCATGATGGTGCTCACGCCTGTGCATACTCAGCCTGGAGAGTCAATGCTTCACATTACAGAGGGATCTGGCCTATGCCACCAATGGAAATGTTGTATAGTGATTCTGCTCACACCTAGATGGAAACAGGGCTGTCCTGAGGTTGAAATAGGCTAAAAGCAGCCTTGAGATGCTACTGCTGTGTCTAAATTCACTGCCATTATTTGTCTTGCACCATAATTGGCACCATACAGGCAGTGAACTTGTCAGAGGCACTGCTGAAGCAGGCACCGTGTAAGCTCTTTTTAGTCTTATTTTGGTCATGGATTGAAAAGTCAAACAGTTGAGTCCTGTTGGATATGTTGCCTTCCTTACTGTACTTTCTCAGCTGACATGTAGCATGGGTGCAGGACATTCTGTAATCAGCATTTCCAGCACCCTTACAACAACCTCTTCTTATGTGTCTTCAGGAAACCAGCACTGAGACGAACATGAAAGAATTGTATTTGTTGATCTTAAAAATCCCCTGAATAACACATGCCAGAATCAGGATGGAGTAATCTTGAGTTTCTAAGATGAATGACACATGGCAAAAGCATCCTGTTGCCTCCCTGCTAGGGATGGTGGAAGAGCCGTACCCTTTCCACCACAGCATTACACAATATCATGTAGCTGATTACTTCAGGAAGAAATTCTACACTTTCCTAAATTCACAGCACTGTCCTGATTTCAAAGAAAAAGGAAGTCATAGGGTAACATAGAGTTTGTAGAAGCAGGCAGGGATGGCATACACTTGGACATTTTAAAGTCAGTTGGCTTGTCATGAGTTCACTGAAAAGTAACACAAGCAATGATTTCTTTTCTTAAAGCTTGTCTAATCCATCCTTTAATTTCAGCTTTGTTGTAGCAGAGCCAATACTGGTGGTCCAGCCCAAAGCATTGCCTGTGTACACTGTGATTGCTTGGTGAGTACAAAACCATTCTAAGGTCCAGATGAACCTTTAAAGGTGGTTTCTGCTGCAGCCACCTTTCTCTGTTCACTGTGTGCTGAGTTTTAATGTATCTTCAAAGGCTTCTTAGGCTTACTGGATTGAGTACAGCTCGTATAAGCTACCGGTTCTTCAACTCTGCACATATATACAACAGATGATAGAGCATGAAGTACCTACACTGGATCCACCATTAAAGACCAGATTGGACAGGGTCTTTCATGGCCTGGTCTAGTGTGAGATGTCCCTGCCCATGGCAGAGGTTTGGACCTGGATGATCTTAACTTCCTTTCCAACCATAACCATTCTGTGATTCTAATACCAGGCTGGGCTGGACCATCTTCTCCATTAGAGAAGGCTCATAGAGCTTCCTTGCATTTGTCTGGGTCTCTGAAGAGTTATATGTCCTGATAAGAACTACTTCAAAATGTTTTGGTGCATTTATTTTTCAGTGAGCTAAGTTTTTGCTGAGTGTTTTGCTTCCTTTTTTTTTTTCCTAACAAACCTAGGAAAAATATTCTAATCAGTTCTATCTAGAAAAACACTTCAAATTGAGTGGTTTCCATGTTGGGGTTCCTGGTTTTCATTGAAATGTGATGCTGCCACTAATGGTAGGTGCTGACAGGATGGGCTGAAGTGTCTGATCCTTTTTTCGGGCGTCTGACTCTGGAGTGCCTTGTAATCAAATGGTTTAGTACACACAGTCTAATTACTATAGACTGACAATCAAACAGGATGACTCAGCCAGCCCCAGACCAAGCTCATTTGGTTTTTGAGCCTCGTGGTTTGTTTGCGTTTCACAGGGGCTCGTGGTTTGTTTGCGTTTCACAGGGGACAAGAGAACACAGTTCAAAATTGTAAAAGCAGCTTCTGGCTTGTAATGTTCCTCTGGAAAAGAAAGTGTGTCCCCGCAGAACTTCTGACATGGACACGTTGCCCTCATGTGGGTTTATCTTTGACCTGAAATAGTTGACAGTACAGACAGGACAGGCAAAGGGTTTGGAGCATTACTACTGCAGGGCTGTGTGGTTCACCTTCATGGGGATGACTGTTCTCCCCCACCAAAGAAACCCCACACAGAGGTAGACCAGAGCCTGTAAAAGCTCTTTGCTTACTCCAATGCATGTCAGGCAGATTTGGGCTGATTTTGCGCAGAAGCAACTAAGGGCAGCTCTCCAGGCTGGGGCAGGGAAGCAGTGGTGGACACAGCCAGGTGCAGGCAGTTCTTACTGCAGCAGTTGCCCAACAGTGGCCTGCTGGAAAGGGAGCAGCATGAGTGACTGTAAACATAACTATATTGTTTGGCAAAGCCTGGATTAACGTGATGAAAGCAAAGTTTCGGGGCGAGCTTCAACTGAAGTCTGACTGGGGAAGGCTGATGGTTGCGTCTTGGGTGTGACAGTTGCACTCCCTTGCCTGCAGAGTGAAGAGCAGGGTATCTTCAAATGGTGAATACCTAAAGGGATGAAATACTGATCATGTAGCATTTGCAGGCACCTGCACTCCTCCTGCTAGCCTGAAAATATGAGCATTCATAAGAAATAAACCAGAGCTCTGCAAGGAAGTGTCTCTTGCCTGTAAGGCTGGGGAATGCCGCTCTTGTCCAAGGAAACTCCTCTTGCCCATCCTTGACCTCTCAGACTGCTGTCTGCAATCCAAGAAAATAAGAAGAGGTGGGGAGAAAAAAAAAAAGCATTCATATAATCTGTTTCTTGCTTTAGATGTTTAAGAAGTAATTTAAAGGTATTTCTATTAGGATATTTCATTAGGAAGCATTTCATTACCATAAGGGTGGTCAAACACTGGAAGAGGCTTCCTAGAGAGATGCACCAAGCCTGTCAGTGTTTAAGATGTATTTGGATAATGCCCTTAATAACATGCTTTAAGCTTTTGTCAGCCCTGGAGGGTTCATGCAGTTGGGTTAAATGATCACTGTAGGTCTTTTCTAACTGAAACAGTCTATTCTATTTCCATTGCATTTTGAACTGAACCAGTCTGCAGATTGGGACAAAGCAGGAGCTGTAGCACTCTGTAGCAACAGCAGAGACCTCAAGTTGCCCTGCTGAAGTTGTGTAACCTGCATGATGCTTTTCTGCACAAAGTAAGGTTCTAAAAGGCTAGCTTAGGTTTTTGTAACCGCAGTCAAGACAGTAAGAAGGGGTGTGTGTGGGGGGGAAAGTAATTCATGCAATCTGTTTCTGCTAAGCTTTAAAGTGCACAAATTGCTTTCCTATCCAAACAACACCTAATGCCATTTTCCCCGTATTATACTTTCAAGGAGCCAAAGCCATTAGCAGCGTACATAACTGTGTTAGGATGCTGATCACAGGAATCATTCTAAGCATTAGTTGTTCAGACTTGTGCCTTCTCTCCTGTGTGAAGAAAACAAAGGAAATGATACCTGCAGTCAAACAGTCACTATTTTTAGTTTGGCTGGAATAGAGCACCAAAGGGAGTAGTATGATTTTTCTCACCTGCATGTTGCTGTATATCATGATCTGGCTTTAGCGCAACCTTCTGCTGTGCCATCTGGGAGGAGGTGGGAAGTGAACAGGGCTGGGTGACCTGTGTCTGTGTATACTCTTCTCCACCCCACTGCTGTTCCTACAGGATTGCTGGAAAATAATAACCACAGCCCAGTGATGCTATAAACCCATATAAATGGGGATGTGTTGTGCTCAGGGCATGGCAATAAGAGCTGATGTGGTCAGCCACCCTGACCAAAACCACACGTGAGAGAAGCTCAGCTCCTGTGACCTGTCACACTGGGCTTTGCTCACTTAATTCATTAAGGGATGGGTCTGGCACTAAATCCAGCACCCTGCCAGATCTTGGTAAAACTTGGTGTCTGGACAGAGTGAAGGGTGAATGCTGCCTTTAATACATCCTGTGTTTTTAAACTGATACCTCTCCCCTGTGCTTTGGCTCCTGGCATGCACAGAAGTGAACCTGGACTGTTTCCCACAGCAGGCAGTGAGCAGAGGTGCATCCTCAAGGAGCTATATCCCAGCTCTAATGCAGCCTGCTCTTCCTCCTCTTACAAATGTAAGGAAGATGCAAGTTCACAGGCTGCTGTACCATCATAAACTGTACTTGTGCAGCTAAAACTGGGGAAGCAAATGTGGCCCATAGGCTGCTGGGATTCGTACTAACCCATTTGCAGCCAGAATGCTGGCTCTGAGTGAGATTTTGTTTTCTCCCATGTGCGGTAACTCAGTGACACAGAATTTTCCAGCAATAAAAAAATGGATCCGCCTTTTTTAGCTCGGGTTTTGTGTGGACTTGCATTTGTAACGTCGTCTGTGACTGCAATCTGAGACAATTGAACCTGCCTAATTGTTGCTGTGTGTGTATACACTGTGTGATGCCAGCAGAGATTATATATCCTCCCTTCTCATTGCTGTTGCTGCCTGGTGTCTGCCATTTCTCTACCAGTTAAATGTGTCATATTTTTATTGAGTAGCAACGTCCCAACACTGAGAAGAGCTAAACACAGCACAGATATAATGAATCATGGGCTCTGGTAGACTTGCTCAGCCCCAGGAGGCTGTCTGGAGCTGGCCAAGGGATGAAACACCATGCCCTAACTCATGTTTTTCTTCACTTTTGCCTGCAGAGTGCACCCAAGGGAATTAGGAAAACAAGACTCATCCTGCCTCCTTGAGAATCCAGGATCCTAAATGGGCTCGGAGCAGGAACATGCCTGGGAGGGCGAGGGGGGTGAGTATCATTGTGCTTTGTGCTGCCCAACATCCTTCTCCAAGGAGGGGGCTGGCTAAGCACTGGTTTTACTGGAAAAGCCTTGGTCAGTGCAGTGAATAGTGCAGATGAAATGTAGATGAAAAGTGAAATGAATGCCTTGGTCAGTGCAGGCTCCTGTAAGAAGACCAAATGAAATGAAAAATACAGACAGAAGTGCATGTGTGTGTACCGTGCAGCCCTTTCCATCTGCTAAGGGCAGGGTAGGCTTCAGGACAGACATCAAAAGATAAAGCCTGACTGGAGGGGAACCAGAGATATGCAGCAAGAAGTACCATAGACCTTGGAAATATGACCTGTGAGGGCAGACTGAATGAACTGGCTTTGATTGATCCAGGGGAAGGAAGACTAAGGAGACTAGTTATTCCTGTAGGTATGTAAAAGACCACCACATAGAAAGGCAGCAAATTGGTCTCCCAGTGGGGATAAGGAAGAAATTACAATAATATCTTTGAAAACACATTGAGAGAAACATTCCAACTGCAATATAAGTCCCCCCTGAAAACATTCAGATCAGGATATCCCCATCAATAGATGTTTCTCTGACCAGGTTAGACAAATCTCTGTCAAGCATGCCAGTTTGGGCAGCAAGGATGGACAAATGTGGCTTTTGGGGGTTGTCTTAATTTCAGCCATTTTTCATTAGTTGGCTTCGCTGTGCTGAAGCAAGAAACCATTGCACAGGATGAAGGCATTCATGCATGTGCCTAGTGTGGTTGGATTTCCATGTGACTGGCTGCCCAGCACTGTGGTTTCCCTCTGGTTCAAGGATAATTGGGTTAGACAACTGAGGAGGTGGCAACTCTTGGGTGGAATTAGTATCACAGAGACATGCAGCAACAGCTACTGCTGCTGGGTGTGCTACAGAAGTCCCTGAACTGGGCTGGGACGTGGCTGGGGCAGGAGAAGAGCCTGCTAGGATAAAAGGTTTCTTTTTAATGCTGCTCCTCTTTCGAGGCTGCCCATCTCTTTAGAGTGACAAATGGAGAGGAGCGACTGTGACTCCCAGTGCTTACCCTGTAACTGCTTGTTCTTCTGCAGCATAGGAAACAATGACTTGGATGAAGATGCTGACGCCGGCTTTTTCCCAGAAAGAAGCACCGCCAGAAGGTAGGAGTCATGAGCCTGAAAAAGCCAGCACAGCTCAGCACATCCCTCTGGAATTTGGATGCTCTCCCTCACTCCTCCTGTGGTCTCCTCTTCTGCTTCCCTGCGGGCATGGCAAGGGAAGTGGGTGAGGTTTACTCCACAGAGGCTCCTGGGCTCCAGCTAAGATTGCTTTTGGTTATCTGTGGATTTTGTAAGTTTCCAAAGTTAGGGGGAGGTTTCCCTCCACCATGGGTGGTCTCTTCAGGCACTGTCATGGTCTGAAGCATCTGTACAGCAAGGGAGGGTTGGACCATGTCAGGAGGTGAGGGGGGTTGGGGATTTCTGTACCATCCAGGTAGGTGAACGTTTAAGTTATGCTGCTTCCTCCAAGTGGTTCAGCATAAGGGGAATCTGAGATGGAGCTGAGGACCATGAGCAGGGGGCTTCTGCAGGAGGGAAGTGGGTGTGTGGAGAGGCAGAAAGCAAGCCTGTGTGTTACCAACCTGGAGCCACCAACGTGGAGGGCAGGAGGCTTTTGTCCAGCTCCTTGCAGGTACCTACCTCCACACAGTCTGAGGACTGGAGAGATGCTCAGTGAAAGATCTCAGCCCAGGCTAAGGCCTTCCTGAGCAAACATCCACATTAATATACCGCAATTAGTGGTACATGTGGGCTGGCCAGCTGCCCATCTCACTCATGTCCCTACTCAGAAGAGCCGTGGGAACTCATCTCCCGTCAGATTCAGTGTATACATAAGGTGTAAACAGCCTTAAAATGCTGGGAAGTATATTAAACCATTTTGCCTATGCAGGGAAGTGCCTGCTGTGAAACCCCAGCTCCTGTGCTCATGCTCCAAAAGCAAAGGGACCCAAAAGGGTGTCATACAGAAACCCAGCCAGGACCTGAGCCCTGTGCCCTAGCCATGCCAGGGCAAGCAGACTGCCACCCTGATTCTCCCTGATGATCAGTGCATCAAGCTGCATGCTAAGCCCCTCTGCAGCCAGGGAAGGGCACCAACAGCTGGCTGCATTGCACATGGAAACTGCATTCCCCCTTTGGTTCTCCCCTAGATGACTGACTTAGACTGGTACCCAGGGAATGCAGTGTGAACCCGCATTCTGCAACAGCCCTGCGGGTTATTTTTTTTATGGGGGTTTATTTCAAAACGCCTTCTGTGTCCTTGCAGATGTTTCATCTTCTCTGATGTCAGAAAGCCCTTGGAAATACCTTATTCTGTTGGGAGTGAAGAGGTCCACATGCAGGGGAATGTCATCTGCTGCTAAAGTGGGAGTAACACACAGTGAGATGCTGATTTTGGACACAGGCTTGTAGGATATGACCCCAGA
The DNA here is from genome assembly GCA_032466535.1 of Forpus xanthops. Taxonomy (NCBI): domain Eukaryota; kingdom Metazoa; phylum Chordata; class Aves; order Psittaciformes; family Psittacidae; genus Forpus; species Forpus xanthops. The sequence goes on along the minus strand of JASSUY010016276.1, from coordinate 11,563 downwards.
CCAGAGACTGACTCCTTTCAAGGTGGAAAAGCATAAATACACCCCAGAAACAGCTTTCTGGCTCTTTCCAGTTAGGCAGTGGAAGTGCAGCAGCCAGAGTAGGTATGGCACATATGTCCTGAACCCCAATAGGCCCCAGTGGAGAATGGTGCTGATTTAAGCAGGACCCTTGTTCTGGCTTTTGTGGCCAGGGTCTCTCCTGTTCCAAGCTTTTACAATAACCATGTTAGCTTGCCTGGAGCCTAGTTAGCACACAACTTGGCAAAATGTATTTGCACACACTGATCCCTGCTTGTGCTTGTCTGACAGAGAAATAGAAGAGGCTGAAAGTGAGTACAGACTGAAACTAGTTTAAGCCAGAAATCAGCCACGATCCCTGTTTTCTGTGCATCGAGCAGCCTTCAGGCACACAAGGGAGCCCTGTGCTGCTGAGTTCTGCTGGGGCTGGCAGTGTAATGTGCTGGGGTAAGATGCCTGCATTTCGTAGTAATTGAGATAGAGGGCAGCTTTGGTTGTGCGAAGTCTGGTATAGAGGGACTGCAGCCTGTCCCCTGCAGAGAGACCTTGACAGGCTGGAGAGGTGAGGCCATGGACTTCAACAAGGCCAAGAGCAAGGTCCTGCAAATGGGCTGAAGCAATCCCAAGCACAAATACAGGCTGGGAGAGACTGGATTGAGAGCAGCCCTGATAAGAAGGATTTGGGAGTGTTGGCTGACAAAGAAGCTCCCCATGACCTGGCTTCAGCGTGTGCTTGAGCTCAGAAACCCCCAGTGTGCTGGGCTGCAACCCCGGAGTGTGAGCAGCGGGTCAAGGGAGGGGATTCTCCCCCGTACCGTGCCCTGGTGAGACCCCCCCCCCTGCAGTCCTGTGTCCAGCTCTTGGGCAACAACACAAGAGGGACATGGAGCTGTTGGAGTGAGTCCAGAGGAGGCCATGGAGATGCTGCAAGGGCTGGAGCAGCTCTGCTCTGGAGCACAGGCTGAGAGAGCTGGGCTGGTTCAGCCTGGAGAAGAGAAGGCTCCTGAAGGGCAGACCTTAGAGCAGCTCCAGTGCCTAAAGGGGCTACAGGAAACCTGGAGAGGGGCTTTTGCCTGGGGCATGCAGGGACAGGACGAGATGGAGAAGGAGGATGGATGGGGATGAGGATGCCGCGGCGGCGCTGCCCTGCTCTCAATGACTCGTCCTTTACCGGTACCATTTCCCACCTCACCCCTCCCGATGCCCATCGTTGGGCGGCAGCGCCCGCCCCTTGCCCGCCGCAGGCAGCCGGCGGTACCTCCCCCAGCTCCGCTGCCCCAGCCCGGCCCCCGCCAACCTCCCGCACCGCTTCCGCGCAGCGCCGCGCGGGGGAACGGCGCTTAAATGCCTCGGGCGCGGCGGCAACAAAGGCGGGCGGCGTCGGGAGACTGACGGGGTAGCGGTGAGTGAGGGACCGATGGGGCCGGGGTTGGGGTCGCGGTGAGTGAGGGACCGATGGGGCCGGGGTTGGGGTCGCAGGTGCCGCGGGAGGGAAGCGGCGCTCCCAGGGCAGCCCCGTGGCTCCCGGGGATTTCAGCGTGGCCTGCGCAGGGGGCGGCTGCGGTGCGGGGTAGACCTGGCAGCTGGTCTGGGGTGAGCGCTGTTCTGAGTGACAAGTGGCAGCTCCGCTGCGGCGTAACTTTCATCAATTCCTACTATTGTTATCATCGTTATTATCATTGTTGTTATTTTCAGTTGTCGTTATGATCCCGTAAATACAAAGTTGTAAGCGGTAGTTATTGTGGCCGTGGCTGCCCATGCTGTTCGTTTTCTACGCTCCCCTCGCCAGCCTCGGTTGTCTCCGTTCCCCGGGCAGGGGCGGGAAGCGGCGGGTCCCGATCCCGGTCCTGGCGCCGGTGCCGCTCCGCGGGGCTTTGCCAGCGGAAAACCGAGTCAATGCTGACCGGGGAGAGGGGGATGAGGCGGATAATGCCGACGGAAAACGCACCCTGAGCTTCCAGCTCCTCCCTCACCTCGCGTTTGTGCTTCTTCCCATCTGAATTCAAGCGATCCTTAGGTCAGCACGGTGCTGCGAGTTGTAGCGAGGGATACGGGCTGTAAGTCATTTTAGAAGTAGCAGGATCCGTTTTTAGTTAGCTCACCGTAGGTCCGGATGCAGAGGGGAAAAAACGCCATTGAAGATGTTTTTGTAGTGCTGTGCACAGCGTTTTCTTTCGGGGCAGATCTTCGTTGCTGTATTTACAAGTCCCCCTCCTTTGCAAAACGGGGAGGTAAGGGAATGGAAACTGCCGCTGCTCCATGCTGCTCTCGTAATTGCTTGCTGCAACTGGATTTAATCACCGACAGTGTCAAAACAAAAATATCCAAGAGGGAAAAGGTGTCATCGCGGGCAGCTACATGTAGCAGGAGGTTTTCTTGGCTGTGAGGGAGTGAGAAACCAGAGCTGCCTATTGATGTGTGAGGAATGAATTGCTTTGTGTGCCTCTTTCCTTAGTGGCATGCTCACCAGACTGCTTAAAAGGTTGGTAGCTAACCCACCCAGATTTTGTGACAATCCTTACATGAGGGATTGTGGAATAATTCTTCTGAGCTGGGCTAACCTTAACTATCCCTTCTAACCCTAACTCTTCTATGATTCAGTGTGGGAGCACAGAGAGGCAGTGGAAGGAGACCCCAGCAGTGTGGGGCAGACTTACCTGATGTGGGGTACCAAGGGGGAAGGGGGCAGCTTTCCATCCTCAGCTTTTGCTAAAAAGCCTGGCTATTGGCCTTGGTATTGCATCTTGGATTGTTGTCCTCCTCTGCTGGGATCCAGGACAACTTAAGGGAACAAGCACATATCCCTTGTACTTCATAACCATACCTTTGCCTGGGTCAGTGTGTCATGGGAGCTTTAAGTGAAGCTTTGAGTAACTGAGGAGTTCATGGAGACATGAGTGATGCTGAGTATTCCCTGTGAGGAAGAATATTCCTGGGAAAAGCCTTCCCCAGAAGGCCCCTGGGACAGAAGCCAGGAGTGTCTATTGAGGCAACCTTTTCCTATGAGCTGCAGCTCTTGCTATTGGAGGGTGAGGGTTTGGGGGGCAGCAGGCATGGGGACTTCCAAGGGCAGGCAGCTCCTCTCTAGGTCTCGTCTTTTCTGGGCTGTCGATCTCGCTTCTGCATAGTGCTGCTTTGGAAGTGATGCAGGTGAGGAAACTGGGCACATTATCCTTTCTCTTCTGGGTTAGCTGATATGCCAGTTCACTGCTGGAGGTGATAGTGCAGCTCCATGGTGCTGGCAACAGAACAGCAATGCAGGCCTGCAGCTGTAGATAAACCTATCCACTGCCTCACTTTCCTTCATTTTATGGTTGCTACCCTTTGGGTAGGCAAAATACTGTGGAAGGAGCCCTTTTTTGGGCTGTGTTCAAAATGCATTAGTGGCAGCTTTGTGGGTGTATCGTGGGGTCCTCTGCCTATATGTGTGCCTCTGGCAAAAGCAGTGGCTGTCCTGCAAACAGAGGTTAGATGCCTCATGCAGTGAGCTGATGCATTATCCATGGTGCTGGGGGTGTATGCATCTCTTGCTAACAGAGGCATGAGGTTAAATTCCAGATAACAGGAGGACTACATGATCATGTCTACCTAATTCTTGCACAAACAAGTATTTGTTGAGGAGGCATTGGTAAGCTCCAGTAGCTACTGTTTGCTTGCAGATACACTGTAACTGGGTTGAAACCAAACTCTGGAAGTGGAGGCGCATCATCAGTCACCCAGACCTAGTTTTCTGGGACAAAATAGACAAGAATAATCATAATTTGAAGCGACTGCTGGCAGAGTCTTCTGCTGCAGGAGCTGGAAAAGCATGGGGGGAATTAGAGGTAGTAGTATGAGGCAGCCAGGGATGGCCTAATGAATGGCAAAGCAGATGAAGCCAAGAATGTTCCACACCTTTTACTCTGTCCTTGAGACTGGTGCAAAAGGAACTTGGCTGCAGAAGCAGATTACTGTATACTCAGAGGATTATTTCCTTGCCTTCCTCTGCCAGAGGATAGCCAGCTCACTGAGGGGCAGCCCTCTGCCAAAGGTAGTGTGGACATGACACCATCTCCATGGGCATCTTGACCCCAGGCGCTTGGGAAGCACATGTTTCTCCCTGCTCTTGTGTTGCTCTAGGCTGGAAGAAGTGGAGGATGGTAACGGGTGCTGTGTGAGATCCATGTCAGGTTGTCCTGCTCTTTGCTCTCAGGCTGGCTGGTGAGGAAGAGATGTTCAGACTTAAGCTCTTCCAGCTCCTGTTCTTACACGCTCGATCTGTTGCAAAGGCAGCTGTTGAAAGGGCAGCAATGATGCAGTGGGGTCGTGATCCTGCTCCCTTTCTGCAGGAGACTCAGTGGTGTGCAGAGCCCTCGGTGAAAATGTCATTTTCTTGTTCTCAACTCGGCATCCATAAACAGCATGATAACTGATCTGACAGAATTGCTTTGATGACCTCTTCCGAGGTCCTTGGATTTTGCTAGGGTGATGTAAAGCACAGTTCTGCACAGGATTAGCAATCAAAGAGCATTATGAATCAATCTGATACTATGTCTTAACCATAACCCTTCTTAGATTACTGACCTACATATTATAGCTCTCCTTATAACTGCTTTGCTGAGGACAGGTTTTGTTTCTGCGTGTAAGGTGGCCCCACTGCTTGAGATCTTTGTATTTAGGAACGTTTTCATTGAGATTATGTAGATACGACTGAAATACCTGGTGGCTTCGGGTGTGTTTGAAGTCTGTGCTGCTTGACTGGTAACTTGCCTAGGAAGTGTGAGATGTAAGCAGCTACTTTGAGTCTTCTTGTAACTGTGTTGATGAAGAACGTAGAAGATGAAATGGTAGGCTTTCAGGATAAAATCCTCTTAGGTGTCTGGCCAGCAGGAACCATTGCTATCAGATGCTCTAATCACTTGTGAGTAAAAACCTTGGGAAAAATCTATTTGCCTTCCTGAAATGCACACTGCATCTCAGCCCTTAATGAGTTGTGAACCCAAAGCTTCCTCTCTACAATCCCTTCCTAAGGTTCGCTGGTGGTACCAATGCAAGTGCAGGTCTCCATGTTCCACTTGTTTTCCTTATGATTCCTGGAGTAACAAGGTGAACGATGGGTCCAGAACTGGGTCTATGAAGGAGTAACTTAGTATTTTGAAAGCACCACTTAAGCCCATTCCGACCTGTTGTTACAGTACCAGCTCTGAAAGATCCCTTACTTTGAAGGATGCTGGGAAGCAATGAGAACTGCATGTGTGCTTCCAAGCATGTATCAGTAGACTGCACACGTGCTTCTTGGTGTGTTCACTTATGTTGGGATTGGTAAAGGACCTTTCAGGTAGAGTGTGTGCATGGCAGCATGTTTACCTGCCAGTCTAGGATATGGAGCCTAATGTAATCCTACGAGTTACGAGGAGCTCATCTGTGAATCTAGTAATAGGGATGTGTGATTGAGCACCTCCTTTGCAAGGTAGGAGTGCTGTCCTCTGCTCATTTGTCCCAGTGTGTCCCAAGTGGTGCATTTGCCTAACTTGGGTTTGCCAGTCTCTCAGCTGTATTTGGAAGCTGCCAGCTGAGTTTCTGCTTTGGGTGCTTGGCTTGCACTGTCTCTGAACTTGGAGCTCTGCTAGCAAGTTGGTGGGTGATCTTTAATATTTGCTTGTAATCTGTTGCTCACAAGTTACCACAACCTCTGTTCTCAAACAAAGGTTGCACAGAAAGCTGCAACTCAGCATCTGGCTTATTCTTCTAATAGCTCCAGAAAGGTCTGTTTGCGAGATCTTTGTTTAAAATAGAAACAGCGCACGGAATATCCCCCTTTTTCCCAGCAGGATGCTGAAGGGCAGGGAGGCCTCTGCTTTTCCACGTTTACTCCTGTGACCCAGATGCCTTTGAATGGGAACACCAGGGCTGTACAGGCAGAAGAAGAGAGCTCTTTTCCAGGCTGTGCTAACATTTCTCTGTGCTCCTGATGTGTGTTTCCTCTGGGAACATGCAGCTACTGAAAATTAACCAAGCGAAGCTGCTTGCTGGCATGTACCTCCGTGCTGCTGGGGAAGTGGAGAACATAAACTGGTCCAGCACAAGATGCCCATCTGTCTGTACGTTGCATACTGATGGCCATTCAGCAGCTACCATGGTACTGGCAGGGGTGTTTGTAATGGAGCCCAGGCTTATGCATGGGATTCCTGGGGGTGAGAGAAACTGGAAGCAAGCTAGCACTCCTCTCATTAATATTGTGCTCACTCCCTCTTACGATGGATGAAGCAGTTTGCATTTTCAGCTGTAAAATTTGGTAGGGAAATGGAAGTTGTTGACAGCAGTGATTAATTTATTTCAATGTGCATCATGGCTTGCCCTCTGTGTCTTTGTAGTACAGCAACCGCTGATTAGAAAATCAGAGGGATTCAAATCAGCCTGTGTTCACTGGGCTCTCTGCAAATACCCTGTGTGTGTGCCAGCAGAATCCCTGGTCTGTGTGGAGAGTGTGCTGGCACTCAGTGGGACGGGATGGCAATAGAGATTGTCACGGCAACCTTGTGGCTATGATAGCTACTTTCTTAAATGGATCTCCTGGGGACTGAAAGAGATCCACAGTCAGGGTTTCCCCTCGCAGATGACTAATCTCAAGGAGCTGCTTTTTAGCTTGGAATAGCATTTAACTTGCAGTACTGGAGCAATGAGTTTTGGGGAGTTTTATAGATTTGGAAGACAGAATGCTCAGGAAGTGCTGTGAGCAGAGAAGCAGTGTACAGCTCCCTGTGCCTTCAGAACAGGGCAGCTGAGGCACAGGGCACCTTGCAAGTAGTTAGTTTGTGTTTTACAACAAGAAAGGTCTTCATGCTTTGAGTGGCGTTGCCCAACAAGACTGAGAATCGATCCTTTGTTAGCTAGATTGGGACTTTGTGTTTATTTGGTTGAGGTTTGTTTGGGTTTTTTTCTTTCCTCTTTCCCTCAAGGTATAGCTCTGCATAACAAAGATTCTACTTTGCTCCAGGGTTGGATAATCACTGTGCTATGTCTTGATTGTCCCTATGGCCCAACTGTAATCCTGCCATCCTTTCTGCTTGCAAGAGGCCCTAAGGAACTTGGAGGTTTTGATGTACAAGGGGCTCAAACAATATGTTTCTTGTTCTGTTTACATTTTAATAGACATTTCTATCAATTTTCCACCTAGACTTTATTCCTTCAGCAGAGATTCAGTGTAAAGAATTGCTGGGGAGTTGGGAGCTTTGTAAGTGAGGTCCTTTAGCAGGAATTGAGCAGGGATGGAAAAGTTTTCTGGTTCCCCTGTGCTGATGTTTCACAGGTGAGCGTGACTGAAGTACTATTGATGTTCTAGGAAAGTCTGGAAAGTGTTGGGTGGGATTTGCTCTCATCCAGGTTACTGTGTCTGTGAATTTGAAGTTTGTTTCCTATTAACCACTGTTCTTGCAGTCTTGAAATTCACTGTTCTCAAATGCTTATGCCTATGAAAAAGTGGAACTTTCCTGAGAAGATCATGAAAGAAAAACTGGTTGTGCCTTAACAAATTCCTTCCAGAGCTGGACAGCATGTATTTTATGGACTTTGTAACTCTGCTTTGGAAGCTGCCATCTTCTCCAACAAAAGCTTCAGCGGCAGGCCTTAGTGGCACAGATGGGATTCAGGCAGAAGGAATCAGGAGCAGAAATGAAGGCAATAATCCCAAGGGTGTGTTTTAATGTTGGAGGCGGGGGATTCTCAAGGGCAAAAATGGGATTGATAGAAATAAATGTTGCTTGTGTCTGTAACACGAAAGTGTATTTTGAGAGATGTGAGAGGGTCCATCTGGAAAAGGAGGAAGAGCAAAGCCAGATGGATGCTTTAGTTCAAGAATGACTTGTGTGATGGGTCAGGCCGCCTGCTTATGGTACAAACAGGGCAATGAGGGATCATCGTCATTTTCAGGCTCTTCAAATGTAATTAATAGGTGTTTTGAGAACAGCCCTCTTGAATCTGGCAAAATGAGCTGCCCACGTATGGATGGAGGAGCCTGAAAAGGTAATGGAGACTTAGCGTTGGGCAGTGCATGGACTGCTGCTGTGCTGACTCTGCTGAGCTGGCAACAAGGCTGCCTGCTTTTAATAGGGTCTGAAAGTGCAGAGAGATGGGAGAACTGCAGGGAAGGAATCTCATTTTCTTCAGAGCAGTCATTGCTTTCTGTCTGCTATTTTATGCATTTATAATGTAGTGTGGGTGTGGATTGGGAATAGTTCAGGTCCTGTGGATGTGGCTGTGCAATTTCTAATTGGTAAAATCCAAGGGGAACTCCTTCAAGCTGCACCTGGGGTTAAAATCAAGTTAATATTCAAGTGTGCTGTAGCTCCCTTCTGCCTTTCTGCTCTCAGTTTTGCAAGCTTATCACTTTGTAAAGCACATCACATAGAATCATAGAACAGTTAGGGTTGGAAAGGACCTTAAGACAATCTAGTTCCAACCCCCTTGCCATGAGCGGGGACACCTCCCACTAAACTGATGCATTACAATGAACTGTGTGTTCTAAGGCTGACAAGTTTTCCTGGTTGTTAGGGGAGTGCAATCAGATACATATGTTATTAGATATTCATGGTTTGTTTGATTAGATGTTCATATACTGCAATCCAAGGGGAAAGGTTCAGAAAGGTTAATTGAGGAATAGGCATAAAATTTGATGTCAGAAATGCTGTAAATTTTCAGTGTGGACACTCAATTAAGCTTAGTTTAGTTTGTGCTGGAAGTGAATGGAAATGGAAGAAATGTCAGCTTTCCGTAGCTACAGATGTGAGGGTGTACCAAGGTCATTAGTGCATATTAACTCATACTTTTAATATTCATGGCTTCCATTAATTTGGCATGATTTTTCCCATCTGTCCCCATGCAGACAACACTCAGGAAGTCTGACTGTTTCTTGGGGGGGTATTGAAGAAATGCCTCTTTCCCCACTTTTATTCTTTTGAGCTGAGATTTTCTACACTGGCTGAGGACAGCAAGTAAGCCCCTGCAAGACCCTACTTTTGTGCCTAAACACTGTCTCACCACTGCCAGTGTTTCACTTCTGTGAAGTGTTCACAGGCATGATCATCATGTCTTGCCATGCGTGCACTGAAGCTGCAGGGACAGGAAGGTGGCTTTGTCACAGCCAGTTCTGCTCATGGCTCAGCTCTACCCTTGGATGATTCTGAGCTGAGTCTTAGACCACCCATTACAGCATTCAGCGTCCTCAGCACCTTGGTGGTGGCCTGATGGACAACTGAGCAGATAAAACCGATTGCTGCTGTCAGGAGGCTTCAGACCTTTCTTACAGTAGCATAGAAACACAGGATGGTTTGGGTTGGAAGGGAACTTAAAGCTCATCCAGTTTGAACCACTGCACGGGAAGGGACACCTTCCACTAGAGCAGGTTGCCTCAAGCCCCGTCCAGCCTGACTTTGAACACTGCCAGGGATGGGGGCAGCCACAGCTGCTCTGTGACTCAGCACCCTCACAGGGAAGAATTCCTTCCTAATGTCTGATCCAAATCTCCCCTCTCTCAGTTTGAACCCATTCCCCCTTGTCCTGTTATTACAGTCTCTGATGAAGAGTCCCTCTCCAGCATGCTTGCAGGTCCCCTTCAGATACTGGAAGGCTGCTGTTAGGTCTCCACACAGCTTCTCTTCCCCAGGCTGAACAGCCCCAGTTTTCTTACCCTGTCTTTATATGGGAGGTGCTTCTTAAGATGGAGTCTAAAACCAGGCGTATCCCATGAAAATGAATGCAACTCATGGAATTTCTGTAGCTCAAAAGATGTCTGTGTCTTTGATTTGTTTTTCCATAATAATTTATTCATGGGAAGGTTTAATTCTGCAGCAGAGGTGATATTCTAATAGCATCAGTCATGTAAAAATATTATGTATAAATACAATGGCTTATGTTGTAGTAATAGTAGGTTTATTAAGCAACTGGCCCATCCCTGGCAGTGCTCAAGGCCAGGTTATGTGAGGCTTGGAGAAGCCTGCTCTAGTGGAAGAGGACCCTCCCTGTGCAGGGGGTTGGAACTGGGTGAGCTTTAAGGTCCCTTCCAACCCAAACTGGTCTGTGATTCCATGATTCTATTACTGTGTCCTTGTAGAGTTGTTAAGTTGTCACTGTGGGCCTCAACAGAAGTATTAGAGGGTTGCAAAGCCAGTCTCTCAGAAGTCAGGTCAGCATTTAAATTGCTCATACAGCCCAAATTTGACTTGTGTGTGCACTGTAGGTTCTGATTGCATGGTTTCACAGCTGCTGCTTCCCTTGGTGCTGCCTTGCTCATTGTGCGAAACGGATGTGTATTTGTGGTTGGCTTTTTTTACTCCCTTTTGCTTCTCTAAGACTGTGCTTTAGTTGTTGGGCACTTCAGCCCTGCCGCAAGGACAGAAACATTAAGTTCTCCGGTAAGCTTCTCCGCACTGCTCCTCATAAATGTCTGAGCATCTGCAGTTTGCAATGCATTTGTTGGAAAGCATCTCCTCAGCTGGGAACCCAAGGCATACACAGGGTACCCAGCCAGTTCTGGGTGCTCTTCTGGAGACTGCCAGAACTTCAGTCCTCTTCATGATTTCTGACATCTATGAAGTGCAATTCCAATGCTGAGAACTCAGCCCATGTGCAGACACAATCACGGGTCTGACCCTGTGGAAGGAACTGGCAATAAAGGATATAGAAAGTTTATTTTGTGATGTTTGGTTTCAGTGCAGCTCTAACAGAAGCAAGGAAGGAATCACTTCTCCCTGGCAGCTTCAATTTGCCTCTTGCATGGCACTTTGTCTGGTCTTTGAGCCTTATTTACTGCACTAACAAAGACAGAACCTGGCTTCAATGCTTTCATTTAGTGAGCCCAGCTGCTCACTGTATGCTGTGCCAAAATGAGGTGCAGGACTGTAATGTCTTTTTGTGTGTGTTTTGTGATGTGTGGGGAGAGGAGAGGGCTATTCTGCCACTTGGGGGACCAGCAGTCAGGGGTAATGAAAGGTGTTCTCCCTATGGACCAGTGGTGGGGAGGATGGGTTGTGTGGAGAGGATTTGTTTGCTGGTGGGCACTAGTGACCATGGTCTCTGTTAGTGACCCAAGAGGCTCCAGCCATTGCCTCTTCCACAGTTTGTTCCCAGCCCACCTCCAGGTCTTTGCCTTAGTTGTCTTCATAGACTCTCAGAATCAATGAGCTTGGAAAAGACCTTTGAGATCATCAAGTCCAACTGTTCCCCAGCACTGCCAAAGCCACCACTAACCCATGTCATTAAGGGCCTTGTCTATGCAGCTCTTAGGCTGTTTCAGGAATTGTGACTCCACCACTGCCCTGGGCAGCCTGTTCCAATGTCTGAGCACCCTTTTGGAGGAAGAACTTTTTCCTGATATCCAGTCTAAACCTCCCCTGGTACAGCTTTAGGCCGTTTCCTCTTGTCTTATCCCTTGTTATTCGGGAGCAGAGCCCAGTCCCCTCCTGCCTCCATCCTCCTTTCAGGCAGTTGTAGAGAGCAATGAGGGCCCCCCTGAACCTTCTCCAGACTGAACCCCCCCGGTCCCTCAGCCATTCCCCATCACACTGTGCCC
>JASSUY010016274.1:0-63493 GCA_032466535.1 Forpus xanthops | reverse complement strand
TTAAACTTCATCAGGTTGGCATCAGCCCACCTCATAAGTGTGTCAAGGTCCCTCTGGATGGCATTCCTTCCCTCCAACGTATCAACCGAGCCACATCGCTTGGTGTCATCAAAAACTTGCTGAGGGTGCACTCAATCCCACTGTCCATGTCACTGACAAAGATGTTGAACGAGACCGATCCCAACACCGATCCCTGAGGGACAGCACTCATTACTGATCTCCAGCTGGACACTGAGCCATTGACCACAACACTTTGTGTGCAGCTATCCAGCCAGTTCTTTATCCACCGAGTGTTCCACTTATCAAATTGATGTCTCTCCAGTTTAGAGACAAGGACGTCATGCCAGACAATGTTGAGCACTTTGCACAAGTCCAGGTAGATGACATCAACAGCATCAATGCTTGCTCTCTCCCACTGATCTCCAGAGTATGCTGATGGTAGACAAGAGGTTGGGAGGGAACATAGCCAAGACAGCTGATCCAAAGTGACCAAGGGGATATTCCATCCCATATGTTGTTGTCCTCTGCAATGATAGCTCAGACAAATGAGCAGGAAGGAGGGTTGTTCAGAGTTATGGCGTATGTCTTCCCAAGCAAGTGTTACACATGCTGAGGCCCAGCCACCTAGGAAGGGGCTGGACATCTGCCTGCCAATAAGTAGTGAATGAATTCTTTTTTACTTTGTTTACATGGACAGCTTTTGCTTTCCCTATTTAACCATCATTATTTCAGTTCATGAATCTTCTCACCCTCTTTCTGCTTTCATCCTGATTCACATAAGAAAAAATAAAGTGAAAAGCCTGGTGGGTATTTAGTTGTTGGCCCAGCTCAATCCACCAGTGTTGTTTAATGGAAGGCTGAGGTGTCACATCTGCCTGTCATCATCTGGAGGTTGCCTCAGAGAGAGTCATTAGGGTATCTCCAGAAAAGGGTTAAGCACCTAGGTTACAAATAGCTAGGCAGGGATGTTGTCTTACATTGTGAGGGCATCCTAAGAGGTCACACGAAGTGGAAAGCCTCAAATAAACCTGGGTTACACAGGATGCAAGGCAGTGCCTCGCAAGTGATACGTTGGCAAATCCCAATGGGAGGAATTGAGTGGTGGGTGCTGCATCTCTGTTTAGGTGGAAGTTTTTTACCTGTCCTTTGGGTTTCATGGAGTCATACCCCTATAGTAAGCTAGGTCTCTGAGAAAATCTCTGCTATTCCTTTTGATTCCCTATGATTTCCCAGCTCAACTGGGAGACTGAAGATCTGTTTGCCTATACTTCACCTGTGGTATGGCATGAGCATTCTAGAATGGTGGCTAGTAGGGTCCTGTTGCCAGTGTGTATTCAGCAGATAAGGACTGCTTGGTAAACTTTTGACAGCCAGGAAAACATTCTCCTTGCGGTAGTACCAGGGCAGTAAGACACAATGGAAGCTAAAATATTTGCTAGCTGTTGCTCAGACAGGAACATGTCTTTAAGTAAGTGATGTAACTGCAAGGCTTTTGACTCCAAATAAGCAACTTCCATCCTCCTTCCTGAGCCCTTCCCATCTCCTCAAGTAAGATTGCATGTCAATCTTAGTGAAACTCCCCTTCTTTACTTTCATTCTTCAGTTAAAATCTAATATGACAAAGTTCATGGACAAGATCATTGGACATCTGGAAACAGAGAAGCAGAAAGATAATGGGCTGCTTTTTGCCTTACACACCTCATTTTGTTATAACATTCGACTAAGCAAAGAGGTAATCATCAAGGCTGAAAAACTCTTCCAGGACATTGGCCCATTTCAAGACAAATTCCAGCATCTGAGAGGAAAGAGGTAATTAAAAATGTCATCTCACTTTCTTGAGTTACTGATTCTTTTGTAGTCATTGTTTTCACTGGGCCATTTTCTCTGTGGAGCAATTATGTGAAAATTGAGGTAGAATGTGGTTCCTCAAAACTCTTTCCACTTCACTTCCATGCTTCCTAGCTGTGTTTCTGCCAGTGGCTGCCATAACCTCTGCAGCCTGTCCCCTTTGCCAGGTTTCTGCTGGAAGGAGAGCCACAGGTCCTCTTTTTGGCAGGGATTGGTTTGAGATTCTGAACCTTAAATTTATGCACATCTGTAGGTGTCTAGGTGCCTGTTATAATCAAAGATTCAACTGGTCATCCAGTGTCATTTTAGATACCATGTGCTATCGTACCAATCCTCCTGCTGACCAATTTTAAGGGATTAACATCTCCCCAGAGTTGTGGTTCATATCTGAAAACCTTGCAGGTCTGTCTTGGATGTCCCAGACATCTCAAAGAGAATTAGACATTTTTGTGAAAGACAGCTGAATTTAGCCCTCCAAAAGTGGATATATTAGACCACAAAGTCAGATTATACTGTATTTTGTCATGCTGATATACTATTTACATTATTTTTCTTTTGATTTTCGTTTGCTACATAACACTTATGGAGGAAGACTTTTAGGAAAGCTGGTCTGGGATTCATTTGTTGTACATGAATGTCTGCTGATAAAGTCTCTAAAAAGAAGCTCTTGCTTGCTCTTGCACACCTTCATGCATCTACATGTTGGCAAGATGAATGCCGTTGGGTTGAGGGGGAAGTTCACAGCTCCTATTGCCATCTTAGGAGGGTGGTTATGGGAGATCTGACCACTGATGGAGATTTTTGGTGGCTCTCTTTCTTTTCAGCAGTTACATTTCATCTCTGAAGAAAATCTGCTTAGCTAATGAAGATGACGTCTTGTGCATTTGGCTGATTCCATTACTGTATGCAATTACAGAGAACATGGAGGACCCTTTTTCAATACAAACCATTCCCTCACAACGCTTGTTGCAGCTGAGAGATGATGAAGAGAAGCAGAAGTAGGTTTAAAAGGGATACAACATCAAGGCTGGGTCAGGGAAATAAGCTGTTGTACTGTTCGACTTCCAAACGCCAGGAACTTTGTGTTTCTTCCCTGGGATGGAAGTCATTGCCATTCTCCTACATCCTATTTCTGCCCTAAAAGAACAGGAGGGTGTTTGAAAGGCAAATTGGAGGAAGGGAAAGACTGAACTGAAGGCTGTGCAGTCTCACTGCAGATAGCCTGTTGGGAGTGGTTTTAGGGAGAGAACTACCCCTAGATCCTCATTTGGGCATTGTCTCACAGGGAGGAAGGGGGGGTCACTGCAGGCAAACTGGACAGGGGGTAAAAGCACATATGTGCAGCCACACAAGGTAGTGTATTATGGTCTGAAATTCTCAAACACAGAATTTATTCTTTAAAAGGCTCAAAAAAAAAAAAAAAAAAAACGAAAAAAAAAAGCCTTACTGTGTAGATTTACTTGCTATAAAAAAACAGGTGTTCAGTTACCTCTTCTTTAAGTCCAGAGCCATATTTGCCAGCTGCAGGAGCATGTAAGATTGCATAAATTGCATCCTGATGCTCCAAAGAGCATCTGCTGTTGATGGTCCACTTTCCTAGGAAAGTCCTGGAGATGATAAAGATTCAGAAGTCATTCATTGAAAGCTGCTCGCCATTGGCGAAGACAGTCTTGGAGATGCTGGCACTGAAGAATTTCACCAAGGAGTCCCTGCTCCAAATCAAGCTTCCACCTGTGCTCCTCCTGAACACTGTGTACAGCCGCATCGTAACAATCATACTTAAACGAGCCCAGGTACGTGTAAGGCAATCAGACAATGCATACAGTAATAGATCAGCTTCTTGTTAGTGTTTTTTTTCCCTAGGTCATGAAAAGTTCAGCAATTTTATACAGGTGACCCAGAAAGTCTTCATGGCTCCCAAAGAAATTTTCAAGAATCCAAAGAGGTTGAATCATAGGAACCTGGAGTGAGCTCAATGCCCATCTTTTGAGAGAAGTGGCAAAAGAGAAGGACCAAGGGGATCTCAGTTTTCTTTTTTTTTTTTTTCTTGTCTGGTTAGAAAATTACTAGCAAAGGCTGTGTCAAATGCATTTTAATCAGAATATTTGAGCATCCTGTCCTCAAAGGCAGTAGCCAAAATGAGCACTGTGGGGATCAAACAATTGGAACTTTGTTTAAAGCTGGAAAAGATGAAAGAAGGAAGTTAAAGTGCTAACTTGCATTTTTGAAGGAGTGATTATTTTTAAATCAAATTTTGACTTGTTTTGGGAACATACTTTGTGTCATTCTCACATTTCAACTAGACTGTTGTAATAACCTCTGAGGCTCTGAAGTGGCATCCCACTTAAAATCTACTTTTTGGTGTATATTATAGGTTTACACCCAACATATTCTGATTTGTACTTAAAAAAAATCTGAGCTAAGACCTCTCACACCACCCTCTGAACTCCAGAGATCTTGGAGTCAGCTGGCTTCTGTGGGATTTGAAATGATTGTTTTAACAGGAGCTGGATCTGCCTTTCCATCTGGAAGTGCTGAGGGCATTTTTTTTTATTTCAAACACTGGTAGAAAAAAAAATCTCTGAAGGTTTCACATTTGTCAGTTTACATAGGGGACCACCTCAGCTCTAGGTATTGATATGTTCTCACATTTGTTTTCAGGGTATGTTTTTACCCTCTATTCAGGAAAAGGATTTGAATGGCGTTTTGAACAATATTGCTGAAAGGATGACATCCTGGTTCAAGGACTTGTAAGTGTTAACCTTATGAGAGGATAGATACTAGGACAGCTCTGTGGAGGAGGTGGGAAGGAGTGGCTAGATTTGTGTTTGAGCCGAACAATGGAGGTTGTAGTAATTTTCTTTGTTAGATGTATGTCAATCTTTTAAACCCTTCTGGTGCTGGTGAAGGATGAATGGGTCCACAAGGGAATCTGTTCTGTCAGACAGTCTACCTCCATCTCATGTTGTGGGATTCAGCTGCAAATTCAGACATTTAAGTGGCTCTGGTTGACTTACACTGCATAGCATTGTTCAGCAAACGAAGGATACTTGAGCTCAAGATTGTGTTGACTGTTTTTTATATGCCATTGTTATAATTAGCACATGAAGTGTACTGTGTTTTTCTGTGTCCACAGGCACCAAAAAGAGGGTACCGAGAAGGGTACTGAGCAGCTGACAAAGCCCACAGATGAGGAGGATGCTATCTTATGTCTGAATTTAGCATATGCATTGCTTTCATTTTTGTTAAAACACTGTCACGCAGTGCCATTTAGCTTGATAATGTCACTGCTACGGATACTTCAGGTGTTTGCTGCAGAATCAGATATGTTGGAAGCAAATCAGGTAAAAATAACACCCACAGCTTTCATAAAGACATATACTCATGTCTTTCTAGCTGAGAAGGGCCAGGAGTTCAGGTTTGCTTCATTCAGGCATGGCCAGCTATAGGAGTGACAGCAGAGCATGTAACTGCCTTTCTCAGTTACTTATTCTAACTTAGTCAGAATTTGTGCTGGGGCTGATAAGGAGGCTTTGTATGGACAGAGAGCTACAAACACAGCTGGCAGCGTCTTAGAGTGTGCTAGCCATTTCTCTTCTCAGTGGCCCTTGATAGTGCTGAGGAAGGCCTTCGTTTTCACTCTCTACACAGCAGTTAAGTTTCGAAAGCCAGAGTGAAAATCTGGTTTTCCTTGACAATTGTCTCCTTTTTTATATTCCCCAAGGAATTTCAGCATTTTATCTCAGAAAGATGGCATGAGTTTGAAGGTTGTATGACAGAGTGGCTGGAAAAATCCTGGTCCAGGCATACACAGTTCTTGGAAAACATTGATGTGAGTAACAAGAACCCACACAAGGGATAACCACCCATCCTAGAAGGTCTGTCAACACCCTGAGGCCCAGCTGACCAGCTTTGCTTTTCTGCCACAGGTGTGGCACAAGCTGTCCTTGGTCAACATCGTCTGTGCGAAATGGACCATGAAATGGCAAAGCCTGATACACAACATGCTTGAAAGGTGGCTGGAGAAAGTAAGTTATGGTTACTTGATTCCAAGCAGGTGAGTTGATGCTCAGATTTCTCCTGACCCGAGGATGCTGTTTTGTCACGGTCAGTGTTTGGATGATGGCTCCATCAGCAGCGAGCTCCTTGCTGATGTAGAGGGGCATAACTCCTCCCCCACTGCTGTGAAAACTTAATGATAATTTGGCAAGACTCCAAAAGGCAATTGCAGCTTAAGCATTTCCTTCCTGCAGGTAAATGGCAGAAAACTTCTGGACTTCTACTCAGAATTCGTACAGAAGGACAAGTATGGGAATACGTGTCTTGAGATCTGCTTCACAGACTGTGTTATTCAAAGGATTAAACACTTACCAAAAAGTGAGGTACACAGTTTCTGTCTAAATGCCACCATTACTTCTTGCAAGCTGGGAGTTTCCACCTCCTGCCACACTGAGCTGACCCACTTTGCTAGCTGTGCTTATTTGGCCTGTGGTGTAGGAGAGGAATTTAGTGTAAAGGTAGGGGTTCTATAAAGCCTATGTACAACTACGAGGAGAAATTTCTTGTCCTTATTTCTCATCTTTACAGGAAGCTATGTTAGTAAAAATGGTATCCAAAGTCATCAAGACGGACAGATCATATGCTGGGAAAGTGCTTTCTGCTGTTGTTGAGAAAATACTCTTAGACAAGATGATCAACTCATCTTTCTCCTTAAAAAATGTAGAAAAGCATCTTGATAGCACGCAACTATTTCTCAAAGAGGTGCTGAGCTCTTCTGTGATCTGTGATCTCATCTCTGCTGTTGGTAAGTTTCCCTCCTTTTTAAGATTCTTGTGAGCTTTGATGGGCTCTGTAGCCAAGCAACGTCTGATGTACATGTCACTAAAATCTCGCACTAAACAGTTCAGCCATAGCACTGCTTGAAGTTTGAAATTAAGTCGTTTCTTTTGCTAGAAAGGAATATGAGGTTTCATCACCTTTGTTCAAAGACCTGCGAAGTTTGTTACCAACACAAAATGGAAAAGACAAAATATTCACATATCCTTGAAAAAGATGTTTAATTTCAGAAACTGAGAAGCATCTCCATTTCTTTTTTCCAGTTGAAATGGTATTTTGTTTCGCATTTGTGGGAGGTGTTAAATTTTTTAAATTAAGGATATTAAAAAAAAAATACTCCCTGAAAAAAACTGAGCAAACCAAACCACCAAAAAAACAGCCCCCAGCCCCCCAAAACCAAACAGAAATGCTAACTGTGAATCACCCCAGAGGTTTGCTTCTGTCTTGAAGGAGAATTGTAACCAAAGCTAGGCTAGGGTCCTCTTAAGATACATTTGGGGTTTAATGTACCTAAAACAAATGAAAAATGCTGGCTTACACTGATTGGATACAAAGCAAGATTTTTGCCCGTATGGTGGTGTCAGTCACTTAATTTTCAGTCACACAATCAAATCTGTGCTGTCCACAAAAGTGGCTGTAACAGATCCCCTTGATATTTATGGCTTGGAGACAGGGTCTGCAAAGCTGCTAACTCTTCCTGAGGATGTATGTTAAAAAGGCAGTGGGGAAACGACTTATTTTGAAAGCACTGCTCTCACTTGTTTTCATTTATTTTACAGAAGAAGCAGAGGACAAACTTCAAAATAAGATCCATAAAAATACAAAAGAGCTGCTCTCTGATTTTAATAATTTCTTTCACATTGTGGTCCATCAAGTTTTCTCAGCAGACATTCCCTGCAACATGCTGTCCATCATCTTTCAGCATCAGGAGGAATTTCAGAATATACTGCGCCTCTGTTGTAAGCTCAAAATTTCCAAATTTATTTCCCAAAACAGTAGTTCCATGTGATGTGTTTTCCTGTGTAGTAAGGCAAATAGAAAATGTATCTATATTGGAAAGGTCTCTAAAATACAGAGAATACAGAAAAAATCTCTGCAAGAGAAGAAACACAAAGACAAAATTATGAAAGTTGAATACTGGCAATTTTTAAGCTGTTTTAACACTATGGACAGAAAACAATCTTCTACTGTGCAATGGATAACAAATAGTTCCTATGATGTATTCACAGAATTGTGTTTGTATTTTTAGAAGCACAGATTCATAGAATGGCTTGGATAGGAAGAGACCTCTAAATGTCATTTAGTCCAACCCTTCTGCAATAAGCAGGGACATCTTCAACTAGGTCAGGTTGCTCAGAGCTCCACCAACCTGACCTTGAATGTTTCCAGGGATTGGGGCATCTACAACCTCTCTGGGCAATCTGTTCTAGTGTTTCACCACCACCACTGTAAAAAGTATATTCCTTATATCTAGTTATCTTTTCTTTTAGTTTAAAACCATTACCCCTTGTTCCATGGCAATAAGCCCTGCTAAAAAATCTGTCACCATCTTTCTTATGAGACCCCTTTAAGTATTGAAAGGCCACAATAAGGTCTCCTCAGAGCCTTCTGTTCTCCAGGCTGAACAAGCCCAACTCTCTCAGCCTTTCCTCATTGGAGAGGTGTTCCAGCCTCTGATCATTTCTGTGGCAATCCTCTGGACACTCTTCAACAGGTCTTGTGCTGAGGGTTCCGGAGCTGGATGCAGGGTTCCAGAGCTGGATGCAGTACTCCAGAAGGGGTCTCACCAGAGTGGAGTAGAGGGGCAGGATCACCTCCCTTGTTTCTTTTCTTTTGATGTAGCCCAGGACACAATGGGTTTCTGGGCTGTGAGCACACATTGCCAGCTCATGTCCAGGTTTTCATCCACCAGTGCAGCTAAGTCCTCCACAGGGCTGCTCTCAATCCCTTCATCTCCCAGCCTGTATTGATATCAGGCACTGCTCCAGGCAAGGTGCAGGACCTTGTACTTGGCCTTTCTGAAACCTCATGAGGTTCAGATGGGCCCACTTCTGAAGCTTGTCCATGCCCCTCTGGATGGCATCCTGTCCCTCAGGCATGTCAACCGCATCACTCAGTTTAGTGGGTTTGGGGTTTGTTTTTCTGCTGTTGTTTATGCTGGTTACAAAATAAACTTCAAGGTCATGGGGCAGTTTGAAAACACACCTAAATTTTACAAAAACGTGGAAGAAATTTCTTTCAGATTCTTCTGCTATAATTAACTTCATTCATATGTCTCAGAGTGTTTTGGACTTTGTCAGTGATCACATCAGAAGGACTCTTGCCTGATACCGCTGCTTTTAGATCAAGAGCCTTTGTGCAAACTCAAGCACACATTTTTTAATGGCAGTTGTTACATTTTCCAGTAGCTCCTCTCTTTCTCCAGATGATTTTCTCAAAAATCATTTATATGTGAGGTCTTGGCAAAGGTGTGTGGTTTATTGTTTGTTTTTTTGTTTTTTTTTTTTCTTTCCTCAGGTCCCTCTATCTTTAGCCATGTAGCAGAAGTGCTGGAAGTCAGAAAAGAGGAATATGAGCAATTGCAAAAGGAGACAGAGCAGAGACGCTCATTTCTACATCTATGCAAAAGCATAGAGGATGTGATAAGAGGTACCATCCCATTCTATTTGAGATGATAGGATTGCTTATGTAGTTCTTGATTCCTAAAATAAACAGCTGGTAGCAAATCCTCTGGGAAACAGTACTGCGTGACCATCTAGTGGCAAGCAGTGGCTCTGAGGGAAGAGCAAGCAGGAAAGGAAAAAAAGGAAGTCTGTTGGGAGTTCATATATGGAAGGAGTTCAGAATAGTGGGAGAATCTGTCTTATGGAGGAAGATTAAACAGCGCAAGGTATTTAATTTCTCTGAGATATATATATGGCTGAATTACCTAATTTGACAGATGTTTGTGGGGGAAAGCGCATGTCAGGCAGGACAAACAATTTCAGACAAGATCTAGAACCTGAAAAGAGAAGGACAAAGCTAGCAAAAGGGAGAAAAAAATCTGTATTTGTTTGGGAAGATTCACCCAGTGAATTCTTCCTGATGCACAGTGAAACATATATGTGCCAGCACTGAAGTTCTTGGATTGGGTTCAAGAATCAATAGAACTGATTCTGCAGCTGAGGTGGGCCAAATGATGGTGTAAGTCTCCTCAACATCTGCTTCAGGGCAGAGTTGTCTACTAACGCTACAGACGCTACCGCAGTTTCAAGGCCATGGATTGAAGGCTCTCTCTCTCATCATGGAGCAGTAGGTTTTGCCTGCCAAATTCTTTCTTTTGGTGTTGATCTTGGATTCAGTTTTTCCCAAAGAACTTTGCCACAAACACACACACGCACACTTCTACCTCTTTGGTGTTGCAGTCAGAGTCAGAATATTTCCATGCTTAAAGGTTAAGTGTCTTTCTAGCTGGAGAAATGCACTAATTTTATTGTTTCCACCTTTTTTAGTGAATAGAAGAGCTGTGGACAAATGCATCTCTAACAGAGGACATTTTAAAGATCAGATATCTGTAAGCGTTTTTTCAGTGAATGGCCAGAAGATAACTTCTGAATCCCACTTCCTTGCTAAATACAGTGACATGATGAAAAAAATTCATATCTTAGAGGAGAGCAATTATTTTCAGACTTTGTGGAAGGAAAAAGCAAAGCAAATCAAAGCCGTAATCCCTGAAGAGAAAATTTTATTGATTGAAGATGTACAAGAAAACATTTATAAACCAGCCATTGATGACTTTCAGAGTACCTATCTGTCCCTCAAAGACTTCTCCATCACCATTGGAGCTGTGCAGAGCCATTTTGGGAAGCAATTAGAAGATGAGAGTCAACTCAGAAAGGAGTTTACAATTATGGAGATGAGCGAAGGGAAAGAGAATGGAGAAGCTCCCTGGATTGATGCTGCAGTGAAAAAGATTAAAAACTACCTGACCCTGTCTACGGTGGTGAACACTGCCAAGATGATTGATGAACTGCGGAAGGCACTTGATCTTAATGGAAATTTTCAGATTATCAGTGACATAACAAAATATGTATGTAGGCCACACATTGATACTGATTTATGCTGAGTGCTTTTGTGGCTTCTGTGTTGGCAGGTCTGAATGGGGAACAATTGGTTTTGTTTGTCTGGACAAAGTGGGTGATCTTTTTTTTTTCCTTTTGGAATATAAATTTCACTGTTGTAGCAATCTCTCTTTTAGCCTGGCACTTTATAATGGCATAATCGGAGTCAGGAATGTGATTCGGTTTATCCTTAATTGGACTCCTGGTTGTCGCAAATGAGCTTCCAGTGCCACTAGAGATGACCCAGGGCATCTGAGGAAACTATGTGAGGCCAATGGGTGCAGGCATCTCTGCGTGTCAGCAACCAAATTCTGCATCATGTGATTTGAGATAGACAGGAACTCTAGCAATTCTTCATTTGGCTTTCCCATATTCTTTTTTTGCAGATCTCCGAGCTTCATTGCCTCATTCCTTCAAAAACTAAAATGTTGTCTTATGTCTTTCTATTATGGTAGCAATGATGGGGAAATGCATATGTAGCCCCCACAGAGCAGCTGGATATTCTGTAACTTTTTGCACCTTGGATAACTTTCCAGGTTTTGGACCAGTTTCCATAGACATTTTTAAATTGGAACAGACCTTGTAAATTTAGTGGATAGGTCTTTTAGTGATCAAGACTTCAAGGCAGATGCCAGGCAAGTTTTGTATCATGACTGTGTGCCTCTGCAGAGACTTGTACTGAAATACCAGATTGAGATTATGAAATAGATTGGATGTGAGGAATAGAAGTCTCTGTGAAGCTGTCACTTTGGAAAAAAGCCCTGAGTGGCTGATGGAACTTCAATGTGCAGGGCAGAGGCACTTCTTTCTTCCTTCTTCTCTTACCAAGGGACACACACTAGTATGTCTTGGATTTTTTTTCTTTTCAGGAAGAGCTGGAATTCAAGAATAAAAGACTTGATTATATGACCCAGGACTTAATGAAGGTGAAAAACAGTTTGAGCAGCCTTCCAGAGGAGATGCTGGAATTTCTGAAGGAACTTCTTGAATGCACAAGGGAAGGCTTTGTCTCCTGGATCAAAACCATAATAAAAGGTGAGTTGTACTGGGACGTAATAGGGTCATAAGGTAAGAGAAACAAAAGAGGGGGATCAGATTGACAACAGCATTGCATGAAGCAACTGTGTGAACTCCAACTCTGAGCTGACCATGAAACACTTCAACCAAGTGTCTTATTTTTGGATTTTATTTTTCCCCAGACAAAACAGAAATTCCTGTATTTGTGGAGCTGGCATCAATTTCTGCAGGCGAAAAGGACATTGATATTGACAAATTGCAGTTCTTCCGTGATGCTATGACTGCTTCAGCACCCATTATATTTGACCTGAGACCCACATCTGGATATGAACAGTTCTCTGAAGCCCTGTCATTCATCAGTGAAGCCACTGTAAAAGACAAAAAACTGCCCAAAAAGTTGGTGAGTCTGCAAATCCCTTGTTCCAATGTTACTTGAACTCATACTGGAAGAATGAACTGGCAAAGTTTAGTGCATTGATGGAGCAGAGTCAAGACATCCAACTGGGTGTAGCAGATATGGCATAAAACCTATGAGAAATCCATGCTGGTTTGGACTGAAGACCAGTTGGGACACCTTAAAAGCCCTCACAAGCCTATGTGAGAGCAAATGGAGGAGACCTATTAGGTGCCATATACAGAAGAGAGTGATTCCAATGCTATGTGTTGTAGGAAGGCCTGGTCTAGCACTGTTGTGAATAATCCTCTCCACAGAAACTATGACATCCTACTCATGGTACCATATAACTGATACCCTTCCTGCAAATTGCCAAAGACTGTCAGAGACCAGCAGCTTCACAAAATACTTATTCACCGGCTTTGGCTTTCATGAAGCCTATAAAATAGATGTAGGTTTGGGTGCAACAGCTATGCATTGTCTGTTCAAGCATGGCAGGCACAAGAAACTTCACTCTTACCAAAATTCTTTACTGTAAGGGTGGTGAGGCACTGGAATGAGTTGCCCAGGGAAGTTGTGAATGCTCCATCGCTGGCAGTGTTCAAGGCCGGGTTGGACAGAGCCTTGGGTGGCATGGTTTAGTGGGAGGTGCTGCCAGCTGGCTATTAGGTTTCATTCTGTTGTGTTGTTTTTTTTTTCTTTTACAGAAAGATTCTTGTGATATGAGAGAATGGATAAAGATGGTTCATGACTCTCATGGCTCTGTAGAGTGTTCCTCCATCTCTCAAGCCAGAGACATCATCAGCAGAGGGATGTTTATCATCTCAGCACCTCAAAAATTCAAGGTAACTGTTCTCCACATTTTGAAGAATTCTTTTCAAGGTGTTTTTTTTTGCCCAAATTAACATCCTTGAAATCCACTTCAAAGGTTTATGTCAGATAGCCAATAGATTTCTAGTCAAATTTGAAAGGAGCACAACCTTATCTCACAGCAAAACAGGCTTTTCTCTTTTTGTCTCCAGGCAGGAGAGGAAGCAGTATTTTAATACAAAAAAAAAAAAAAAAGCCCTCACCTGCTCACTGAGAAAGTATAAAAAGAGAAGGGAAAGATTTAAAACTAGAACTGACACTCTGTTGTTCAAGGAGAGTGGTACTTGCAGCATACCCTGAAAGAGTGAACCCTGCACGAAAGAAGAGGGAAGGAATGATCCACATCCTAACACACAGGAAAACTTGATGTTTGGCTGTGATATGCAAGGGTGTACTATTACTGTTCTTGAAAGCCTGTTGCACAAAGATGGGTAATTACACAGAGAAGAGACAGAGTGGGGCTGATCTTCTTGCCTGCTTTTCAGGCTTCCCTTGAGGACTGCGTTTCAGTGCTACTGCTGAAGGACACCACAGAAGGAGTGTTTCAGGCACATCAGAAGGCTAAATACAGCCTGGCTGAGCTCACAGAGCTCCAGAACAAGCTTATGTTGATCACCACAAAAGCTGAGCAGGGCAGAGAGGAGGCAAATCACTTTCTGGAGGTAAGAAATGTTACCAGGTTACTTACCAGGTAAATGCAAGACCATTGTGTGCTTGGAGAAGACTGTCCATAAGGGTTGGGGTTTTTATGATAAAATTCTTTCATGGAGACTCGTCCTTGACCTTCAGGTCTGACTTTTCAGGAACAGAAGTAGCAGACTCAGATCTTGCCTGTAACACAAATTATAAATGCAGCCATTCCCTTGCAAGGGATGATGGAGTGTGTAGAAGTCCAGCTGTCTGAGGTCTTGTCCTTACTTTCATGTCGATGTGGATATCTCCACTCAAGCAAGCCATCTAAGCTTCTACTTTAAAGAGAAATAGGAAAAATCAGGGGGGTGATTCAGGTCACTTCAATGTGGGTACCCACTGCAAACCAGATGCTTCATATACCAAAAATGCCTTTTCCTTATTTCCGACAAGTTGGTTGTTCAGAAGGTGTTTGAAGTGAGGTTGGCTACATGGATAGAAGAGCTGCTGTGCAGTGTTTCAGTCAGAGATGAAGAAACCTCACAAGGGCCAGATATCAAAAGATGGTGATTCTGAGGATGAGGTACAGTTCATCATAATCTTTAAAAGTCACATTTGCTTGTGACCTGTGACAATGAAGTTGTCCTTCCTCTATGGACCTCCTTTCTCCAGTAGACCTATGCTAGTTACCATGGAACTGGTATTTTTGAAGAGTAATAGAAGTCTTCCAGGAAAACATGCAGTTCTTGAGCATATCTAGAGCTAGGAATGTATCCTGAAAAGCTGTATATAAAACTTGAGCTAAAACCTTTTTTTTTATTTTTTTTAACAGGTTTTAACAGATTTGTGGAAGAAAATGTAGTGCAAGAAATACTGAGTAGCTGAAAACACATGATAATCCCTTTCCCTGTTTTGTCTGTTGCATGTTACAGATCCTGGAAAAAGTACAAATGGTTGGAAAGTTGTACCTGCAACTTCTCAGGGTTGGCAATATCCTCTTCACAGACTGGAAGGCTGACATCTACTGCAATCCGCAACACAGCTTAAAAGTTTACGCAGAATTTGGAATTGCTGGCATCCTTGTTCAGAGCAAAAGACCTGTCCTGGAAGAGCTGAATGGCCTTTGCAAAGCAATGGAACACTGCCTGGTAGAGTGGAAGAAATATCTGAAGATTCAAAGAGACACCTACTATCATCTGAACCTGTTCACTGCACAGCAGCTCTTCTATCTATGTAGCCAACTGGCCAAAGCCCACAGTAGTGCAATAGAGCCACAGATTCTTAATATGCTTTCTGTCATAAAGCATGACATTAAAGAAGAAGATATTAGAAAAGCCCTGGATGAAGTCCTCATGACTCCACTTGACTCTGCCAACACATCAACAGGAGACAAGGAATCTGTTACCTGGCATGACTATGTCATTCGGTTTCCCCAGCTTATCAAAAGCCTGGGTGAGTCTGGCTACAGTACGTCAGTGGCAAAGGCAGCCCTGCAAAGCTGCCTTCCATACTCTGACATTACAGAGCAGAAGCTCATGGATTTTGCCCTTGATCGAAGTGATGACAAGGAAGAGGTTGAAAAACTGAGCAAATTATATGATGAGCAGCGAGAAGCCTTTTTGGAAAACTCAAGGAAGTTTAAAAAGAATAGAAATGTTGACCAGCCAACTTTTAGCACCCTTACAAAAGATGAACTGGCCACCTCCTTTGAGTGTTTGCCATCCATCTGTGACAAGGTAACTCTGCTCTGGGATGCTTACTGTAAGAAATACACTGGCCTTGTGTCGGACAAATACATCAGCCTGGATGTCTTTGGTGAAACACTGAAGCAGTTAGCAGCTCTGGAAACCACATGTATCAAGAGAAGTCTACCAATAGCCCTTGAAGCCAAGAAACCTTCTCTCATCATGTGTAAAGAAGAGGAAATGTTACTCCACATGCTCTCTGTTTATGGACACACTAAGACAGCACCTCTACCAACATATGATGAGGTCCTGGTGTGTACATGCAACACAGAGGAGGAAGAAGTGGAACTGATTGTTAGGAGAGCTCTTTCATCTGATTCTCGAAACCAGAAAATCTACTGCTTACTGGGTGCTGATAAATTACTGTACAAAGTTTCCAAACAACTGGAGTACCACTTTTTTCACTTACTACAATCTTCTACAGTCCTTGACTACAGGTTCATTATCTTTTGCAGTGCAAAAGCTCAGAATTCTTATGTTTTCACAGCCTTTCACGCCTATAAAGTTACTATCCCATGCTACTCTAAAACAGACATCCAGGCATACCTGAATATGCATCTCAAAGTGCCTCATGGGACAGCCCCTGTTGCTCAGGCCTTCAAAGAGCCTTATCAGCAGAATGTGAAGTTCATATATTCCAATCAAGCAGGAATGGGTAGGTATTAGAACTCCTACTGTGAGTCATGTCTCAATCCAGGAAGCCTTCAGAACATGGCATGTGACATGGCATGCCCTCCACTCTCCTCACATGTGTTTAGCTTTGGGTAGTGAATTTCAAGAAGGATTTTATGCCACCTGGAAAGAGTCTAAAGGGGAATGACAATGCAGTCTAGAAAACATGAACTTCAAGGGAGCTACAATTGTCCAGTCTGAGGAAAAATAAATAATGCAGTGAGACTCTGGAAAGAACAAGAAATAAGTCTATCTCCATGGGATAGACTAGATCATAGGGATGGGAGTCAGTTGCCTAAATAAGTTGAGAAGTTCTCTGGAAGACCATAGGCTAGCCCAAATGGCTTCTACCTGCCATTCTATAGCACAAGTGTTCTGTGGGTCCTTTGCGATACTCAGCAGGATGCCTCAGGCTTCTTACCATTTCTGAAACTTTTCAAGACATGTCTCTTCAGACAGTAAGGTTATTTTGAGATTTTTTTAGGGCATATCTGAGGAAAGTTATTCAGGATCCAGGATTTCAGGTTATGTCTGTATTGGTAACCTCAGTGGGGCTGGAGTGGGGGCATGAGTTCTGCTTTCCAGTGGGCTATATTGCTAAAGTTGTGAGCACAGACTTGGAGGATGTCCCTCATGTGGCTGGAATCTGGTCCCAGGTATTCTTCTAAAGAGACTGTTCAGACACAGCCACTCAGTTTGGAGGGAGTTCGGATGTCTGGAGAAAGACGATCACATGCATGTGAAAGGGCAGATTGACACTAAAGGTGAATCTTGGCTGTCTCTTCTTTTCCATAGGGAAGTCTCTCTTTGTGAACAGTATCCTCCAGAAGATCCGTGTCCAGCTTCGTGATTTACCAGTGGTTCACAAAACCATTAGGCTGATGGAGTCAGAGATTGATTTCCAGTTCCTTCTGGAGGAGCTGCTCTCTGTTGAGGAATTCCCAACTGAAACTCAGCCCACCGTCTTCCATATTGATGTGTCACCAGTGGTGAGAGCCTTTCTCTTGGCATTGAACATGGTGCCCAAGACCTCATAGGCATTTTAGAGGAGAGTATTTGCACAGCCTCTTGTGCTGGCTTATTCTCACCTAAAGTAGTAGCAGCAGGTACTTAAAAGTTCAAGTGAAAAAAGAGTTCTGGATACAGTTTAGAAGCTCAGGTGCCTGCATTTGCCTTGTTCTATGCCTAAGAAGTGGAAGCTATGTGAAATGGTTCCCATTTTATAAAAGCAATCTTTCTCTTACAGTGCTATTAATCAGAGTGTAAGGTAGTGGAGAACACTGAATTCAAACCAAATGATCATAGAAGTCCCTATTCACAGGAAGGAGTACATTCTCCATCTCACATCTAGTCTGGTACTTCTCTGGAAGGGACTTTATTTAAACTAAGGCAGTGAGTTGGCTTAAGCAGAGGGTAGATTTGGACACCCTAGTCTTTTCTTGGAAGGCTGCAGAGCACCAAGCATCCAATCATATTAAGTTACAGCTGTCTCAGTGTGTGCTAGAATAGCAATCCTGCACAAAAATGGAAGCAAAGCTGTAGCTTGGCTTTAGGTACTACTATGTGCCGTGGGTAGTGGAGTGTGTTTTGATAGACATCTCTTTCACCAGTTTTAAAATGTTTCTTCCCTTTCAGGTGTCATCAGGTCTTTATCAGCTGCTGATTGAGCTGTGCATCCTAAGACACATTCAGAGTCCCACTGGCTCTGTCTGGAAGTGCAAATCCTCTCATCTTTACTTAATTGAGTACCTGGCAAAAGGGAAATGTTTTAGCAGAACAAGGAAACAGGAGGTATTGCTCTGAGAATGGTGTGCTTAGGTGACAGGAATCGTAACGAAGGATGTTAACCTAACTAGATCTGTACCTGCAGTCAGTCTGCTAAAATCCAAAGTCTCTTTTAAAGTTGTACATAATTTAAGGTCTGTGTCCCTAGTGGAATAATGGCTCAAATACACAGAAACAAGCAGTCCCAGCATGTGTTTACTCTGGAAAGGAAGTATTACTCACTGTTCAGGGTTTGGAATTATTTTCAGTTCATTCCTGGTGTAACACAGAAATCCCATGTGTTCAAAATACGATAGAAGTCTTGTATATGAGAAATGAGGGAGGACACTCTGAAAGAGGAAATTAGGGATGTGATGGAGAGTTAAAACATCCTGAGTAGCCTGGAGAGGTTAAATAAGTATCAAAAATCCACCATCTGTTCCAGCACAAGAACCAGGAGCATCACACAATGTTAAAAAGATCAGCTTAGAAGAAATGGAAAGGGATTAATTCTGCATGGTATGGGTCATAAACTTATAAGGGTTCTTTCCAAAGAGGGCTGTGGGTGCCCCCTTTGGCAGACTGACACAGGTACAAGGTGAGTCTGAACAAATATTTGGAAGGGAAAGCAGTGGTGGCTTACTAACTAGGGAAAGCAGGTGAAGATGGAAAGTTCTCTGTGCTTAAACCTCTCTGTCTGGCAGATTATTTGGTGGGTGGAAATAATCATGCTTGCCCTCTTCTAACTTTTCATTGGACATTCACTTGGCGCCAGAACTTTACAGGTTATGGGCATGTCAGTATATATCTACCAAGAAGCATGCCTGCAGCCTTAGCCAAATTTGATCTACATATGATTTTCCCAGCTTCCTGACCTATTTGGGTAAAAAAAAAAAAAAAAGGAAAATCTTTTGAACTGTAGGCAAATGCATAGATGATGGAGGTTTGGCAACTGTCCTCAATGTAATCTGTGCACTCCTTATTGGCTTTCTTTTAGGTGTCCAGTGAGACAGAAGAAATTTTCCTGGATCTTTTTCCTGCAGTAAAATGTGTATCACCAATGCGGGTACTTGAGTTGCTGCACCAACCCAGCTCTGATTGTTTTGAAATGAAAGAGGAGCAGTTTGATCTAGACAAGTTAAGGAGTGAAGCTTTCCAGAGGTCTTACCAGTACCTCCGTAGATTTAAGAACAAGGAAGATCTTGACCGTTTCTTTTTCACCCCTAAGAAGACTGAAGGGACAGAGAAGGAGTGGCTGGAGATCTTACTGGAATTCTGTTGTTGTCGCAACCCTTCTTGGACTGAGCTTAGCAACTTCACTCATTTCCTAAACTTCCAGCTAAGCAAGTGTGAGAAATCAGTTTTCTGTAGCCCAGCAGTTGGAAATGATTTCAAGGGTTTTAAAACATTTGTGGTAAAATTCATGATCACCATGTCCAAGGACTTTGCCATGCCTTCTCTTGATATCTCTGATGAAAGTGTGCCAAGTGCAGAAACTGATGATGAGGAAAACAGCATTATGGGTCAGTACCAGCTAAGACGAAAATGGGAACAAGAGTCCCACCCCTATATAGTCTTCCATGCAGACAACAACTCCATGGAGTTTTTGGGTTTCCACATCAACAAGAGCTTGGATGCTATTGATGCGTATTCTCAAACAATTTTGGAAAGGAATGTTATCAAAGGTAAATTATATTTGATTTTGAAAACCCAGTGCGTTCCTTTCAATAAGAAGTTTGAAGACTTGCCGAGAACAATGCAGCTGGAAGCTCTCTGCAGAGTTTTTGGTGTGAGCTACACCCAAGATCCAGATGAATCATATCAGCTGACACTGGACAACACCATGAAGATGCTTGCCATTCATCTGCGGTTCCAGTGTGGGATTCCTGTAATCATAATGGGTGAAACAGGCTGTGGGAAGACAAAGCTTGTGCAGTTCATGTGCAGCCTGCAAAGGGCAGGCAAGAACATTCAAAACATGGTGGTGGTGCGTGTCCATGGTGGCACTACCTCCAAGACCATCCACAAGAAAGTTAAGCAGGCAATTAAGCTGGCACGTTACAATGAAGAAAAACATAATGTGGACACTGTACTCTTTTTTGATGAAGCAAACACATCAGAAGCTATCTTTGCAATCAAAGAAGTGCTGTGTGATCGCAGTGTAAATGGAGAGAAGATACTCACTGACCGTTTAAAAATAGTAACTGCTTGCAACCCTTACAGAAGGCACTCCAAAGAAACTACACAGAAACTTGAAAAAGCTGGCTTGGGGTACCGGGTCCAAAGTGAAGACACGCTGGAGAAACTGGGCTACATTCCTTTGCGGCAGCTGGTGTATCGGGTCAAGCCCCTTCCACCTAGTTTATTGCCTCTTGTCTGGGATTTTGGAGAGCTGAATGAAAAGATACAGAACCTGTACATCAGAGAGATTGTAAAGTCCACCATGAAGAATAAGATCAACACTGAATATTTGGACATCTTTACCAGTGTAATTTCAGCCTCCCAGAACTTCCTCAGGAAAAAGAAAGATGAATGCAGAATTGCCAGTCTCCGGGATATAGAGCGATGCATAATCATTGTGCTCTGGTTTTATAAATTCAGAGACCTGCTATTTCCTAGGATTGATAAAAAGTACAAAAAGGAAAAGGAGACAATCTTAAATGATGAACAACGGGCCTTGGTCCTTGCATTAGGAGCTTGCTATTATGTGTCTCTGGAGAATCGCAAAGATTACCTGGAGGAGGTTGCAAAGTGCTTTTCTGTCCCTGCATCCCTGCTGCAGCAAGAGATTGAGTTTTGCCAAGAGGTATTTCTTGATAACGTCTCTATTCCTCAGGCAACAGCCTGTAATGATGCTCTGAGGGAAAACATCTTCATGATAGTTTTATGCATGGACCTACGAGTTCCACTCTTTCTGGTTGGGAAGCCAGGAAGCTCAAAATCCCTGTCTAAAACCATTGCTGTGGATGCCATGCAGGGTAGGCTGTCTAGAAGAGAGTTTTTCAAACGATGCAAGGAGATCCAGCTGGTGTCTTTTCAGTGCAGTCCCCATTCAAAACCAGATGGGATTGTCTCCACCTTCCGACAATGTGCACAGTTCCAGAAGGGGAAGAATCTGGACGAGTTTGCATCTGTTGTTGTCCTGGATGAAGTCGGCCTAGCAGAAGATTCACCAGAGATGCCACTGAAGACACTACACCCTCTTCTTGAAGGTGGATGTATTGATGACGAAAACCCAGAGCCTTACCAAAAAGTTGGCTTTTTGGGCATTTCAAACTGGGCCTTAGATCCTGCCAAAATGAACAGGGGCCTTTTTGTAATTCGGACTGACCCTAGCAAAGAAGAGCTAGTTAAAATTGCAGAGGGCATCTGTGCTGCACACACTTACTTTAAAAACACAAAGCATTTGTTCCCTTTGCTGGCAGAATTCTACTGCAATGTGCTAGAAGCACAAAAAAATGAGTTCTTTGGGCTCCGTGATTTCTACAGCTTGGTCAAAACAATGCTGCATTACTTCCAGGAAAAGAACATCTCTCAACATGAGAACATTATAAAGGCCATTCAGAGAAACTTTGGAGGCTCCAGTGATATCAATCCTGTTGAGTTCTTGCGAAAATGTACCAGTGAGCTCGATTGTTCCCCACACTTGGAAACCAGCCACACACTTCATTTGCTGAGGGAAAATATGAGCAAACAGACAGGGCTCATGTCTCGATACCTTCTGCTGCTGACAACCAATCATGCAGCTTTCTACATCATCCAGATGACACAGCTTATAGATACTGAGAACTGTGAAATCATATTTGGCTCTGGTTTTGCACAGGACCAAGATTATTCCCAGGTATGTCAGTCTGTCAGCAGAGTGAAGGTCTGCATGGAGACAGGCAGGACTGTTGTTCTTTTAAATATACACAACCTTTATGAAAGCCTTTATGATGCCCTCAACCAGTGCTTCATTAGCCTTGGGGGAAATTACTATGTGGACCTGGGTCTTGGCACTCACAGAGTGAAGAGCCGTGTGAAGGATGAGTTCAGGCTTATTGTGATAGAGGAGAAGAATATAGTCTGCACCCAATTTCCTGCCCCGCTGCTGAACCGGCTGGAGAAACATTGCTTAGACATGAACACCATTCTGAACTGGCAGCAGCAAGAACTGAAGAAGGAGCTGCAGAACTGGGCCAGGCTGTTTGTCTCCATTGACAGCAGCAAGCTCTCCAATGTTTGGTTCACCAAGCTCAGCCCCAAGGAGCCAGATGTCTTCATCGGTTTCAGCAGTGATACCTCTGCAGCTATTGCTTTGGAGAGCACTCAGAACAGCTCCCGGGGAGCCTTTTTGCCCTATGAAGAGCCAGAGGCCTCTACTGCCAAAAGGAGACTTGTTCAGTGTGCAACCCCTGACTCCATCCTGCGCCTTAAATACTCCCTTCTAGAGGATGCTGAGCAGATACAAGACTTGTACTTCCACGAGCAGAAGCACAACAGCCTTGTTAGTGTTTTAGGAGAGGCATTTAACCAGCAGCCAGGGAAGGAGAGGGCTGCTGGGCTCTGCCTGCAGGTAGGTGTGCTTTGCTGTAAAACAGTGAGAGTGGTTTTTATTTTCCAGATGAGGGAGGTTACCATGCAACCTCCATTAAGCTACTGGATGAATTCCACTGTTGGATAGTGATGGGCTTCTTCGTATCCTCTTTGGGTCCTGCCCTATCAGTTGTATCACATATGCACCTGGCTTTTGCCTTGTGGTCCTCTGCAGCAAGGGTAGACTCTGCTTCTCCTCAGATGTGGTGGATCTGCTAACAGGCAGGCAGTAAGGTGCCATGTCCTAACTCAGGATGTTCTGGCAATTCAAGGCTAAGATGCTCAGGGCATCATTCATTACCTGCAGACAAGTGACAAGAACCACTGGTGATGCTGTGGGGATCTCACCAAGCATCCAGTAGGACTTTAACTGGTTTTGGCAGGTCCTGGATCATGCTTATTGCCTCCTGACACCTATTTTCAGGAGCTGTTGTCCATGCCAAAGAAAGCATCCTGATCAGTTTTCCAGTGACTGTCAGAGAGGTTTAGGAACCTAAAAAGGTAGCAACTGAATCCCCAAACAGAATCTACAGTACTGGGAGCCCCATCCTTGGGAAAGAGTCAGTGCAGTAGAATCACACAGGGGGACCCTCATGCTGAGCCCATAACATTGCATTGGAAAGGCTCTTCCAGCTCTCAAGGTGTTCATGCATGCCTTCCAGGAGGATTCCTTTGAGGTCACTGCCTAACAGTATCTGAGTAATTCCTAATGATTCAGCTCAATTCTGAGTCTCTTGTAGCATAAGAAATAGTTTGGTTTGGCTTGGTTTTGTTTTGTTTTGTTTTGTTTTTCCTGGCTGTTAACAATGCTTCTACACTTTTTCTCTGTAAGCAGGGCACATTTCTGAGTCTTGCCTTTAGGAAGCACTCGAAAACTTCCATCAGGGACCACTTCAGTTTTCTCACCCATTAGGGATGTCAATACAACTGAAAAACAATTCTCTGGAATTTCTTACCCTTTCACTGCAGGTTTCTACACATGCAAGAC
This sequence comes from Forpus xanthops, assembly GCA_032466535.1. Taxonomy (NCBI): domain Eukaryota; kingdom Metazoa; phylum Chordata; class Aves; order Psittaciformes; family Psittacidae; genus Forpus; species Forpus xanthops. Next base: position 40,054 of record JASSUY010016274.1, on the reverse strand, counting down.
TTCTAAATGAGAGAGATTTAGAAGAGTTAAGCAAGAAACTTAACCTTCGAAATAAAATCCATTGCCTTTTCCTAAGCCAGTTTGACACCGAATACGCTTTCCGCCAGGAACTCAGGTGAGGAGAGATTTCCTTCATGCCTGTTTGTTAATTTTATAGAAGGGGAGCAGTGGGAGTGGAGAACAAAGGGTTTTATGAATGGAGCAATAACAGACCATTTCATTGTCTGCAGGAATTTTTTTGCACAACCATCAGAAGAGAAACTACTCCTCATCCAGTTTCACTTTGATGAGCCACAGAGCAGTAAAAGGCTTCTAGCTTGTGCCAAGTAAACATTCTTCCTTATTTCTTCTTTTCTTCTGAATTTGTTTCATCAGGTGCAAAAAAGAAAGATGTGGTGGCCAAATAGCCATGGGATATAGCACTGGTTTTAGTGACCTGTTCACTGAAGTCATTGCAGATGTTCTCATACAGCTTTATGCGTGTATCTGTGTCTGTGCACTCATGCCTAAGTTCTGTAGCTGAAATTTTCAAGCCCAAGTCTGTTAAGATATTTAGATAAAATATCCCTAACGTCTCAGCTTTCACTTGTCTACAAAAACATCACCTTCATTCACAGCATGTATAGGACGATCAGGTGTTCAGGCCCAGTCAGCATGGGTTTATGAAAGGCAGGCCCTGCTTGATCAATCTGAACTTCTGCAAAAAAAGCAACCTGCTTAGTGAATGAGGGAAAGGCTGTGGATGTTGTCTACCTGGACTTTAATCAAGCCTTTGACACTGTTTCACATCCTTTCCACATTAAAACCGTCTTCTGCCAGCAGGGTTGACTTATCCAGCACAAGCTACTCCATCAGGGCCTAACACCAGATTACTTTTTTCCATTTAGCCATCAAACCAAAGGACTTAAACTGACATCTAGTGCCATTTGAGACATCCTAGAGATCCAAGATACCTCCCAGGGCTGGCTGATAATACTTCACTGGTAGGGCTTTCAGGAGACTAAAGTCGTTCTGGGCACCAGTAAGGGCTGAAGTCATTGACAATAGCATTATATAAAGTTGGTCTCTAGCCCTTGAAGTATGTTAGCGGCATCATCTCCCAGCTGAACACATCCTCCTGCAATATGATCCCTCTTACTTCCTTTGTCACTCTCCCACATTTTCTGTTCACATGGTTTCTTTACCATCTCAGCTACTGTGTATTTCATTTCCTGAAAGGCTTTGTCCTGGGTGGATTTGTGCTTCTCTAGAGAGAGGTTTGAACTTTCTGGTCCTGTTTCTAGGAAAGCTATGCTGGGTTTCGGCATGTTTCCCAGCAAGTCCTGCATTGGTCTGTATCATGGCTTTTGTTGTCTAATTTGTCCATGTAGCAGACAATGCTAATGTTATTCCCATGATTGCCAGAAATAACTTATGATTGGGCAGAGACCCATGCATATAACAAAACAAATTCAGATTAAAATAAAGATTCAATATTAGCATGAAGTGAAAACTATCGTGAAAAAGCTTGATGAGGTATGTGACTGAGTTATTGCTTGGAGAGGGTGTAGGGGAGATATATGAGCACAGATCTTGAGGTGGTCAGACCCATCTTGGATCTTGGCCTTGCCAGAGCAGGTCTGGGCTGGGCTGAGCTGAGCTCCTTTCTCCTCTTTCCACCACTGCAGTACCACCATGCCTCAAGCTGTTAGCCTTTCTAAAAGCTCTGCCTGAGCCCTGGAAAGGCAGAGCATGGCTTTGGGAGATTCTGCCCAACTGACAGAGATAATGGGGTTTTTTAGCCTTTCTGTCCTGATTCTAGGTACTGTATCACAGATGAGAGAAGGAAATCAACAGGCACAGGCCCATCATATGTTGTGCTGGCCACTCAAGTCCCGCGAATCCTGGGAGGCTGCGGCTACCTGGCATTTGGCAATGGTAAGGTTGAATTTTTCTGAATATTTTGAAACAGAGAGAAAGTGGGAGGGAAAGGAGAGGCTGTGAAAGGGCAAGAAAATGGATTTGAGGAAACTACAAACCAAATAGCTTTGCATTCATCCCTAGAAAGATGATACACCAAATAATTCTGGAAACCCTTTCCAAACACATGAAAAACAGTAAGCCAACATGCATTTAGGAATTGCAAATCAAGTCTGACCAACCTGATAGCCTTTTATGATGAGTGGCTTGGTGGATGAGGAGAAAATGGTGGATGGTGTTTATCTTGACTTCAGAAAGGCTTTTAACTCTATCTCCCATAACATTCTCACTGACAGACTAGTGAAATATTGACTAGATACATGGACAGTGAGTTAGACTGACAAGTAGGTGAACCACTGCACTTAAGGGGCTTTGCTCAACAGCACGAAGTCCATGTAGAGGCCAGTAACTAGTGCTGTTACCTCAAGGATCAGTACTAGGGCCGGTACTGTTTAACATCTTTATTAATGACCCAGATGATGGGACAGAGTGTACCTTCAGTAAGTCTGATGATGCGAGCTAGCAATGTGTCCTTGTGGCAAAGAAGGACAACATAGCTTTTGTTAGGCAGAGTACCATTCGAAGGTCAAGGAAGGTGATTATTTCTCACTATTCAACACTGGTGAGGCCATACCTGGACTACAGTGTTCATTTCTGTGCTTCCCAGTATTGAAGAAACATGGACATATTAGAGCAAGCTCAGTGAAGGCCCATGAAGATGATTAAAGTACTGGAGCATCTTTGGTATGAGACTGAGAGATCTGAGACAGTTCAGACTGGAGAAGAGAAGGCTTGTGGGATCTTAGCACAATGTATACATACATGATGAGAGAGCATGAAGAAGGTGGAGCCAGACACTTCAGTGGTGCCCCATGACAAGACAAGAGGCAATGGGCACAAACTGAAATACAAGAAATTCCATTCAAACAGAATTTTTCAGGTGGTCAAACATCTTTTGTGTTATAGAATAATTTTCTTCCCTAATTAATGGATGAGAATGACAGACATTTGTGCCCATTAGCACTAAGAAGATAGAGAGGGGGCAACAGAATAATTCAGAGCAAAAAGAAGCAGGAGATAGTAATCTTTCCATCTCTCAATATCTTATCAAGGTTGCTGGTAGGTCAGGGCAGCCAAAGTTTGTTGATTTTTCTGGATGGGTGTGACGCACCAAGAAGGGTAGGTCAATTGTTCCGCACTACTATTTCTGTCATGTTTACTGCTTCCCCAGGTGAATGGATGTCAATCCACTTGGATGATCTGATGCCATCAGATAACTTTACAGCCAATCTAGGCCATCTCTCAAAAATGACTATTGCTGAGATTTTCATGACCACTTTACATGAGCAACTCCCAACAGGTAACCCGCCACTTGCTTTTTACCCACTACCAGAATGGCTCTATCCCTTCCTTTGTGTCCCATTTGCTCCATCTGCAGCTTTAAGTAGCTACATCAAGTGGTCCATGGAAGCACTGTCTCTGGATCTCAACAGGACTTACTGTACTTGCTGTTTCTGAAGTCCTCACAGCACTGCATTTTTTTTTTTTCTTGATGTGAAAGCTGTGACTATAAGGTAGCAGGGTACCAAAGTCAGTTCTTCAGTTGCAATAACAAATTGGCTGTACTGCTGTCATATTTAGCATAGAGTAGACATACACTTACCCACTTTGATTCCCATCAAGTCTTTATGCTAGCCTTACCCAAAAAAAAAACCACTAAATTTTCATGATTTGGTGAGTTCAAAGCCAACTCAACATATCCCTGCCATTGTTTTCAGGATGTATGTGTAAAGGGAGACAGGAGCAGTTGGGGATGAACTCCACTTCCTGACACACCTATGTTTCCTATGGGGTGCCAACTAAAACAAAGGTCTGGTTACTGGGCAATTCAGAGGGATCAAATCCTAGGTTGAAATTTCTGAAAGAGACAGCTTTGCAACCTTTTGTTGATTGCTGAGAGACTCCAGATGCTTGCTTTGGGCGGAGTTCTCTATTTTTCAAGTTTTCTACATTTTTTTTGCAAAAGAGTATGAGTTACTGTAATTTCAGGTTCTCCAGAGGAATCCACTGCACTAGAAGATCCAGCCAAGTCCAGTCTTTATCCAGAAGGAAATGTATGATTTATTTCTTTTTTCTAATTTCAGCTGCCTGGCATTACACAGGAGTTGGTTTAGGAAGCAACAGTTTTCGTAGGCATATAGGGCTGCAAGTTGTGCTGGTCTCTGGTTTGGATAGTACATTTGCCACATGAAAAAGTAGTTGCAGGTCTTTGTAACTGAAGTGGTCCCCACCCTATGACAGACCAGCACAAGGCAAGAGTAGACACATATAAGGCTTTTGTGAACTTTGACAAAGCATTAAATCTTTCCCCACTTCTCGTTGCTTTGCCAAGGCTTTTAGCATTTCTCTACAATATCGGGACTTATTTACTAGAGATGGGATGGCAAAATAGATACAAGCCTGGGAGTCCATTGTGTCAGGGCAATTAGGAATTGCAACGAAGTGTTAGGCAATATACTGAGCTCCAGTCTTCTCCGTTCACAGCTCCTCAGCATGGATTCTATGATCAAACAGAGCATCCAGAAAGCTGTGATCCAGCTGAAAGATAAGACAGACAACAGTCAGCGTGCCACTGAAAGAATTATAATCATTCGCAACTTGCTTTTCCAGGACAGTAGAACCATGTGTGAGTATAAACCAAGGCCCAGAGTAGGGCGTTTTTTTTAATTTATGCATCGCTTCATCTTCCACATTATAAGCCATGGAAGAGGGGAAACAAAATGAGTGCTTTAATGATCTGTCCTGGTGCCTGTCTAGGCCAGCAGCGAGGGAGGTCCCAGAAGAGAGAGGACTAGGTTTGCTAAGGGCCAGCTCTGCTCTGCATGCGGTCCATGTTGTGTGTTCTCAGAATCTGTGTTGAAACTTCCAGATTTTTGCATGACCTTTGATGGAGACCTTGATAGAAAAATCTGAGGCAAAGGTCTCTTTATACTCCCATGATTATTTTGGAGTCCAGAGCCACAAAACTGAATTCTACATAGAATTGATACAAATTATTTGTGCAGGTGATGTGGTGTCTTGATAGCAAACTGTGACTACTGCAAAATGGAAAGGGTGTGGTTTTCCAATATCAAAATCCTTATACGTGCATTTGGAAATTATTCTTTTCAGCATATCAAAAGGCTTTTTCACTATGGTGCATGACTTGCTCTTCTTTGAGCAATAGGTTCCTGTCAGGTGCCTAGAATGTTTATTAATGACTGAAAAAAATAAAGGAGACTATGACAGCATTTTAACAGTGTGGTGGGTCTGGGAAGTCCTTGTGATCATATGGCAAAACCAGAATACTGTACTAAATTTGGACTATAAGAAAATGTCCCTCGTGAAAATATCTTTTCTTGTGTTTGCAAAGTGCCACCAGTCTTCATACAATGCAGGATGAATTTTGCTTGTGGTTATATCAGTACTGAAATGGAAACAATCACATCAATTTTATATTGATACCAGAGCTGTACAGATGAGAACAGGATGTCAGCTTTTCTGCAGCACTGTGACTGTTCTTGTGACATACTATACTAAATATTTCTCCATATAGATATGAATATCAGAGTGTTTATACACCAAAGAACCTAATTCACGCAATTATTTTTAAAAGAATGAGACAGAGAGAAGGAGATTTTCTTTCCTCAGTCAAAAATGGAGTGTCTTTAGTAAGTGTTACCCTCAAATCAACTTGTTAGAAATAAAGAGGAAAGGGAGGAGATTAGGGTAGAATGTAGTCCCTGGATTTTATTGTGGAGGAAAAGCAAGAACTTTTGTAGAGGTCATTTCCTATGACTGGCTTTACTTTGATTGAAAACTTTGAATGGAAAATCTTTTCATTTAAATGTTTCAATAAACATTGTTTTATAATTAGTTTCTAGTCGTTTAATGAGTATGCTGAAAAGGAGAATCTGCCTCCTCCTACAAGAACGTGAGAAAATAAGTCTTAAGCCAAGGGAGTGGATTTTCCACAGAGCCGTCTCCAGTGAGTTCATCCTTGAAGACACTTCATTCAGGTAGTGTTCACACATGTTACCTGGGCAGCCCTTTCCAAATTCTAACAGATCTGTTTCTGAGAGTGTTAAAGAGCTGTGGTGTGTAAAGCACAGTACTTAATGGGGCTCAGATATGACAACCAGGAGGGATATTGCTATCTGGTATACAGGACTAGATGTGAATTTCTGATGATTAAAGGATTGGTAAGGTATGAGGAAAACACTTGACAGGCCATGTTATCTTTTCTAGGCATGCACTCTGGATGCATTTAGAAGACATTGTGGCCAATATATTTGCTCAAATTCTTGCAGTGGTGGATGCAAACAACAACCTGGATCACCTCTCTCCACATTCTCCATTCTCAGAACTGTGGCTTCAGATGTTCAAAGAAGAATCATTCTTGAGAATTAAATATACCAGCAAGTAAGAGACTTAGTGGAAAAATACATTATGTACATTAGGATAATAAGAACATGCTTTCATAATGCATCCTCTGCAGAAGGAGATGGTGAAACAAGTCTGAAGTTAAGATAAGCTCACACAGTTCATAACTTATTCATGATAAGTCCTTGGTGTCATGACACTGGAATTAGAATCTTCCAGTTGTCTTAAACATTCAGCAACTCAGGTACATTAGTAAAGAACTCCAGCCCCTTGGAACAGTGATTGACCCAGCGTAAACTTTGAAACAATAAGTCCAGAATTTTGAAACTTGAATCTTAGTTCCTTAAGGTCAGAGCAGATGAATCTCCTCCCCAGCACAAAATACATTTGGTATATAACTAGCACATTTTAACTTACTCTGAACAGCAGCCGTTGTCAAAGACAAAACAGTTGTCTGGCTCTCTTGCCTTTCCTCTGCTGCAGTCTTTTTTTAGCCTTCAGCTCCAAGTGACAAGAACTTCTTCTGTTCCTGCATTGTTTTCAGTATTGCTGAGTTTTTTACAAACTATCTTTCTGTGCTTTGTAACCTTTTAAGCAGAACATATGTCAGTGGCAGTCAGAATTTTTTCTGTGATGCTTCAGTTCCATACACATAGAGCATATGACATGATTGCTTCACTCTGTCTTGTTTAAGGAGACAAGATGCTAAGATTTCTGTGTTGTCAATGTCTGAAGATCCCAACACATCTATGTTTTGCCAGTTCCCATTCAGTTGGGTTTTGAAGGCCTACCTGGAGGAGCTATGGGAGAGAGTCTATAATATGAAAGGTAACACTGGACTTTTCAAGCAGGTATTGTTTAACCCAGGGAAGCTGATCTCCAGAGTTTCCCACAATAGCCAAAGGTTGTGGTAGGAGCAATCATAGCAATTCTACTCCCCATACAACCATATGGATCTAGAATAGGTTTTGCACTCTTGTTTTCCTGTCAACTTCTATTTTCTGATTACCTAATAATCTCTGTCCTTTCCTCTAGGTCATCCAAAAGTGCCTGTGAAGGAACCAGCCAAATTGTTCCAAGAGCTGATCAAGAATGTGTTGATACCAGATGGAAGTAATCCAGAGATGATGCAATGTTACACCAATGATTTTCTAAGGATGACTTTTCCTGGGCAAGATCTTTCTGTCTATGAGGTAAATGGGGTTTCATGGGGTACAAGCTTTAAATGGCACCAGCTTGAGTCACAGGGCTACAGATACCTAGGGTTCCAAGAACTGGGGGAAAAGTTATCTTCTCATGCTCTGCACACTTCCCAGCAGCTGTTAGTGCTCAGTCTTAACTTCACCTTAAGAAAAGCTTTTTTGATCAAGAAATTTGACTAGACTGCTTCAGCAGTGCTGAATGACATCCTCAGTACCCTGTTGTTTTTATGGAGTAGAAATAACGCTTTTTATTTCATCTGCAGGTTCTGTCAAAAGCTCTCCTAGTCAATGCAAAACTGCTCTGCTCCTCTGTGGGGCAGGAGGAGATAAGTTTTTCCCCCATTTGGCTTCATATGGAATATTTCTACCTACGAGAGGAGTATCAACTCTTTGTTCAGTTGGTAAAAATTGATGAATCTCTAATAAGAGAGCTACAAAACATGTATGAGAAAGATCCACCAGAAATGGTAAGCAAAAGGGAATCTGCACGGTGTAGAAAAATATTATATATCCTTTTTTTTTGTGTTATCCTGGGTATGACATTCATCCATTCTTAGACATTCAGACCTTTTTAAGGGGTAGTCATAGAATTTAATTTCTGGGGTGAGGGTCCAAGGCTGGATGCAGTCACTGTAGCCTACATGTCTACAGGGATGTGCCTATATCTGCAGTGGTTATCTGATCACCTATCTGATCTCCGTCTGATCTGCTAGTGAAAACATGTGCTGCAGAGGTAGTGGAGAGTGACTCATGACTGAAAAGAGAGGTTCAGTTCAGTTGCCCACAAGCAGGCATCTACTGATATTTCAGATGATGGTTGGCCTCCAGCTCCTGTTTCAGTAGGGCATTTGTCTCCTGTAGGTTGTGTACTCTCTCTGCCAGTTCTGTATATATGTCTCAGACATCCAAAGACATTGCAGCTGACAGCAGAGACCTACAATTGAGCCACTGGATCCCACCTAAATATCTTAAGTCTTTCCAAAGAACAATTAATTCAACAATCTTAAACATCTCTCTGTGAAATGGAAGAACTGTCCTTTGGAAATACCTATTTCTCTCGCCTGCACATCAAGGGGGCTGAAGGCAACAAGCTTACAAGCTTAGAGCTCAGAGTTTCCCTGTGGAGGGAAACCAGCGCCCTGGTTCAAGTATTTAAACAGTATGCAAGACACAGGTGCAACACAGAGTTACACTATGGTACAGTTACAGTTTCTGTGCAGTTCTCACTCTCCTACTTAATAAATTCCTACTACAGTATTTCTTGCTTTATGTACCAGCCTAAGATTTTCAGAGAATTCTCCATAATAGCCTCCAAATCCTTTTTTTTTTCTTTTCACCGAGGTGCAATAGAACTATGTCAACTTTTTTAAATATAATTTCAGTTTATCACTCTAGACACCTTGAACATTATCCTGAAAAAGGTGCAGCCCACAGAAAGTCTTCTGTCATTTGAGGGCTGTACAGAATGGCTTAGAAGGGTCAAGTCTTTTAAGCCCTGGATGGAGTGGATCGATATGGATAACGACCAGATTCATCTTTACCAGAAGAAAAGTGAACTCCTAAGGAGTGTGTTGTAAGTCCAGCCTTATTTTCATCTTTCAAGTAACATGTCCTCTTTCAGACAAGCCTATATTTTTTTCCTTTAAATTGCTAACATGTGTTTACTGAAATATTCTGCCAGCCCTCACCAAAAGATTGAAAATTAAAATACTTGGAGCTTAAAAATGAATCTTCAAAATGAGCTTAAAAAATCCTTCTGTGGAGAAGGATTGCTCATAGCCTGCTCTTGGAGTTCCTAATCCAGTGTTTCAGTTAATTGAAAGATTTCAGGCAGACATATAGGGCATTATGTCACCTCTTCCATGAACTATGTGTCTGTACTGTCAGTTTAATCCATCCTTTCCTTGGAAAGCTGTAGTATTTAGTCCAGGAATCTTGATCCCTGAAACTGTTGGCTCCTTCCTAATCCTTTGCTCATTCTGTTTTCTGATTATCACAAAAACATTGGCAAAATTACTCCAAAGAGCTGTGTTAAGAGCTACATATTTTGATTATGGTCAAGCACACATCATTCCGTGATAATAAGATATGACTTGATCATGGCCAGGATGCTTCCTTTACAGCAAGTAGTAAAGTTGATATCTCCATAGACAAAACCCAGTAATAATTCCATAGCTCAGTTTAGTCTGGGAACACTCCAGCAAGCAAGGTAGACAGGACCATGCCATGTTTTTCACTCCTTGCTCAGTCTAGTTCTTCAAAGCTAGCCCAGGAGTTCTTGTGTCCTCAAATCATCTCAGTACCTGAGAGCTGTCATAGAAATCTTGGTTGGAAGGACCTCAGAGATCTATAGGCCAGCCTCCCACTTAAAATTGCACCATTGCCAACAATAGAGTAGGTCAGCTGTGGCTTTCTTGGCTAGTCTTGAAGCTTTGCTCAACATCTGTGTTTTCTCCAGACACCAGTGGACCTGCACCAACATTTGCTACATGTTCTTTGACCACCTTCTGTACAATGAGACACAAATAGATGAGAAGCTTCTGAGACTTCTTGTGAAGCAGTTCATCTTCATCTATAAAGTATGTGCTCAGTGTAGTGCTTTCCTGGACAATTTCATAGAATCATATAATCATAGAATAGTTAGGGTTGGAAAGGACCATAAGATCATCTAGTTCCAACCCCCCTGCTATGGACAGGGACACCTCCCACTAAACCATGTCACCCAAGGCTATGACCAACCTGGCCTTGAACACTGCCAGCAATGGAGCATTCACAGCTTCCCTGGGAAACCCATTCCAGTGCCTCACCACCCTTACAGTAAAGAGTTTCTTCCTCAGATCTAATCTAAACTTTCCCTGTTTAATTTTGAAATTTATAGTCTTGGAGACTGTCAGAGTTTTGAGGCAGCCTTATCTTCCATGAATTCCTCTGATCCCCGATTGAGGGAAGGCATGGAAATGGGAAGAAGGTGGAAACACCATCTAGTGCAAAAAGCACTGAGATTTCAGGAACATCATGAACACCCACACCCCCCCCCCCAAATGAGAATTTTATTTAAAGGAATGTTTCCTTGACAGAAGACTTATTTCAGGCCAATTATACCTGGCATTGCATGAGGAAAAATGCTTGGTGGGTTAATTTGATTTTACTGGTTTGTTATGCAGTTTTGTGATGCTGACATCCATTATTGTTCCTTTTTCATATGCCAAGAAGGTATTGCCATTGAGCTTTCACCATCCTTTCTTTCCTACAGCGCCTGATGGAAACACAGAATTTTGACCCAGCAGAAATTTTTGACTTGGTGACAAAAGTGCTGAGGAAATGCAACGAGAATGCTGAAAATGTGTACCTTGTGTAAGTCCAAGACAAAAAAAAAAAAAAGGAGAAACAAAACCAAACAACCAACCAAAAAAAAAAAAAAAACAAAAAAAAACAACCAAACAAAAAAAATCCCAGTTCTAGGGACATTTTACATCAAGTCCGTGGATAAGGCCCGTTCCCAACCCAGCCACACTTACCTTGATAAGCCACCTCTCTTAGATGAGATGGTCCTTGGTGGAGCCAGCCCCTTAGTAAACTAGCAGGAGTTTCTCTTATATTCTGCTCACCAGTAAGGCTTGTTCCAAATTACCATACAGTTTTGGATGGCCAAGTGTTGGGTGTAAGAATCTCCTGTACACCCCTCAAGTCTGGCACTGGTGTAAAATCAGATCTGAAATGTGTCTTCCTTTGGTGGCATCTTTCAGGAAAGGTGTGAAGGACTGCAAGAGCTGTCAACTGGAGATCAATGACCCAGCAGAGCTGCCCTGTGGCCATATTTTCTGTTCAGATTGCATCCGTGAATGGAGAAGCAAGCAATGCAAGATCTGCAAGAATAACTTCCCAGAGGATTACACACCCAAAGCTACAGTGGCCACAAGGTATCCTGTAATTAGCAGAACTAGTTTTGTTGTTTCAGTCTGTATCACTTTATATAAAATACTGGAACAGTTCCCAGAGCAGGGGCCTTACAAATGTCATTAACATGTGAGCTCCATGGAAATGTCAGTATTTACTGTTCGTAGCAAACCTTTCATGATGAAATGATTCACATGAAGTGACCTGGCATCAGTTTCAGCCCTTTTACCTCCATCTCAACAGACAGTCTACCCAGGCATACATAACACATGAGAATCCTTTTATCTTTGTTCTCTAGCTAACTTGAGTGGAGATAGGAGAGGAAGAATACAGGGAAGAAGAGAGCTTGTCTTCAGTATTCAAGAAAAAATGGTGTAGTGGGTTTTCTAGGGGTTAATTACCTTCTCATATTTAAAATGTGCATTTTTTTTTCCACAGTCAAGGTATACCTGGTCTTCTGGTCACATCCAGAGAAGAAAAAAAAAATGTTGCTTCTTTCCTTTATTGAGCTTTAATGGTAGATCTTGACTTTATTCCTTCCTACAGAGAAGCTGTTGAAAGTCATAACAAATTCAGGAGGAAATGTAACTCCTTCTTTATGGAGTTTGTCACCACCTCTGTCCTGGGAGACAAAGGCATACCATCCCCAAAAGTGGTCACTCAGCTGATCCAATTTGTGGCTTGCAAGCCATCCAACGCTGAACACCAAGCAGTAAAAAAGGGTGAGAGTCTAACTTCACTGGGACCATGACTTGATTTGTACTGAAGAAAAATAATGAATGCCATCCTTCATTTTTAGTGCGCAAGTCAGAAAGTGAGCTGTCACCCTTTCAAGAGTGCATGGACACCAGTGCAACAATCAAGTCCTCCCTCTTGAAATTGCTCCTGAGATATGGGTTAGTTTGAGCTAGCTCTTAGCCTGATCACTGAGCTACTCAGGCTGCAGAAATGCTCACAATTAATGGTTTTGTTGTTTTTTTTAATCATAGGTTCAACAACATAAAGGTTCACCTAGAAAAATACCTTTCTGAGATGGAGAAAAAGATAACCTTCAACAAAAGTAACTGGGAACACTTCTGCTTCATGGTGGTGAACTGTCTGGAGGTAAGTGCAAATATCTGTGCTACCCTTTGCAGATCAAACTCTTCCTCTCTCTTTCCCCCCACCGGCTCCTGAGGCTGTCTGTAACAGACTGCTGATCTCCCTTCCTAGTGTAGTCTAGAAGAATCCAGACCTGAGTTAGTAATATCCATTGTACAGTCTGAATTTTGGAACTCTAGCTCCTGGAGCCCAGGGCTGCCCACAGCCCGATTTGTAAACCACGAGAGCCTCCCATACCTGATAATCTGAGCAGAACTGTCCCTGCTCCACTTTGAACTTGTGCACTGCAGATGCACACAAGCACATCATTTCATCATACGATTCTTCACCAAGCAAATCCAGAAAGGAGGCAGTCCTCTCCTGCTAGAGAAGCAGAGTTGGGACTGCTCTCAATGGTACACCTTTAAAGCATTGAGGGGACTTGAGTTTTACAGGGTACAGTGTCACAGCAGAAATAAGTTCTGCACTGGTGAAAAAGCTTAGGACAGAAGAGACTATGCGGAACCTATGGCAGCTCTGGACTCTTACCTTTCTCACTCTCTTCCCATTGAACAGGATTTTATGTATCCCTCTTCCCAAGACAGTGTCAACCAGCTTGCTGAAAGCTGCCTTTCTACTGCAGACCTTTCTGCTTTCTGCTCACAAGAGGCCTCAAAAATTGACACCCTCCAGTTCATAGCCTGTCTCCGGTTCTCCATCAGCCATGTGGCCACTGTGCTTGCCAGACAGGTGCTCTGCGGTGAGTCAGAGAACATGAGATTTGTGAAGAAGCCAAACATTCACTAGCTTTTGAGGTTTCTTCTGAGAGGATTGAAACAACAACAACAAAGACAAAGTTTTGTCTACATTTAAGCGGTTTAACAGAGAAATTTTCAAGAAGTGATTCAGGATCAGCAAGGCTAATTTATTTCTTTTAAATCTAGATGATTTTTTTAACCATCTTATTCTGACACTGAATTTGGTAATATTTAAACTGAATGGCACTAAAGTAGCTGAATTTTATACATGAATGGGTTGCATCCAAAGACATATATGTTGCACTCAAAATGTATATATTATCTAGATCTTGTTGATTTCCCCTGAAGCCATTTTCTTTTTCTGGATTATTTTTTCAGCATGAGAAAAACTGAACATCCAAGTTTTGTTCAGAATTAAAAGAAACTTATATGAGTATTGGCATTTCCCCTGAAAAAATAGTTCATCAGACTTAAGGGGTGATGTGCAGCAGAGTATCAGTCAATGGAGTTCACACTGAACATGTGTGAGCCTCTCAGTTTAGAAGCAAATGTACTGCACTTTAAATTCTGTTGAATCACTTCCTCACATCTTTGTTAACTTCAAAGAGTGTCCAGGTAAAGTCTGAGTGAAGAGACCAACACAGTCTTATCTTAACCCATGTAATAAACAGAGATACAGGAGACCCTGTGTAAGGCCAAGATATGCATAGGTCAGAAGATTCGCACTCATCCTAGCTACATAGAACAGAGCCATGAGACTGCTTTTTACCTTCTGGACAGCCTTTGAGAGTTTTTCTTTATGACCTAAGATATGCTAGAGAAGATTACCCAACCTAGGTCCTATAAAAACTAAAAATGGGATAACAGTGGACCATTAAGTCTGCATAATCACTGCCCAGTATTCTACTTCCCTGCATACTGCAGGTACTAAGAAGCCCAGGGTACTATGGTTGCAGGCCATATTTCTACTCCTGGGGAAAAAGTGTTGCTGCAACTTAAGCAGGTGGTGTGTTTACAAAAAAGATCTACAGTACACAACTACAATGGGAGTAAGCCTAATGAAAAATCTCACTGTTAGCTGCAGATCAAAACAAACCATCTCCTCGTGGGAACAGAAAAGAGGAGCAAGACTTGGTGAATGCAATGAAGGAACTGGTGATAAATGCACAGACACCATGGCCTCAAATATTCCTCATTAAAAATCTCTGTAACAACTATGGGTTCATCCCAGCACAGAAGATCCTTCAGGCAGAAAAATGGATTTTACCAAGAGGGTTTGAAATTTCACAGGTGAGTGTCTTCCAAAATGTTCTACATGTCACTAAAGTTGGGCCATAAAACCACACAGGTGCACCCAGGCTTTTCTTGCCACTAGCTCTGAGGGTTTACAACTGGCTAACTTGAGTCCTGCCTGGTGAATTGCACCTTGTATTGCAGCCTCTGTGCCTTAACAGAGCTGATGAAATAGGAAACACTCAAGTAATAGAAAAATTCTTCCTTGGGCTTTCTTCCATTCTGGGGAGAGTTTCAAGCTTCCTAGGAACTATTTTACCTCCTTCACTTCTGCTAAGCATGTGACTGCTCCCCTGAAGGGACTTAATGGTGTATTTGGAAGACTGTAGAATCTAGAACAATTGCATAGCAAACTCCAGGCAGAACAGACCCCGTATCTCTAGAGCACTCTAACCTTTCCCCCTTGATACAAGTACAAATTTTAAACAATGCAAAAAATTTGCTATAGTCGCAACATAAAAACAACATTATCACTTCTGAGGGGTTTATCTCAGTTCTTCAGTGAGTTTGATATAGCCTTCTACATGATGGAGGTATCTTCATTGTGATAACTCTTATCTGTGTTTCACAGCATATGGCTTACTGGTCAAATATAATGCTGGTGCTTCCAGTGGTGGACAGAGCCAAAAAACAAATAAAAACCAAAAATCCCCAGGAAGTCGAAAGGCTGATAGTGAGTATCCATTGTATCTTCTACATAAGATTTCTGTGGATGTTATGGGGTGTTTGTAGAAAGATACAGGAATTTTCTCCTGAGTTAAAGGCAAAAGGATCACATTTATTAAAACACCACTTTTGTAGCCTGACGGTGGTCCCCTCATCAAAAGGTGCCTTATGGGTCTTCTTAAATTCTATCTGGTTTGTTCAATTTATTTTCTAGCCTGTCATAAAACAAATGGAAATCATCCTCCAAACACCAGTGCCCCCAGAAGAGTCTCTGGAAAACAAGATTGAGAAGATCTGTGCAAAGTTTGCTCTGTGCAAACACGAAAACAAGGTCTTGATGGAAGTGGTGCTGCACACTGCATTTACTCTGGCACTAGCCCAAAGTCCCCTTGCTCAGCTTTTCAGAATTATCTGCTTTAAGCCTTGTGAGGTGAAGGTAAGTCAAGATGTGGGGATAAGGTTTCTTCCTTCATGATAACACTGTTGAGGTGGGACCTGCTTTTACACTCCTGGCTCTGTCAGACTTGGTTTGGGTCAGTTTGCAGCTTTCTGGTTTGTTGCAGACATCAGATGGAGCCTTCTAGTTCTTCTCCCTTCCGGACAGTTCACTAAAAGGAAACTGGGACCATCAGTGGATAGTGATGGACTATCAGTATTGATAATCCATCACTATCTGTATTGAAAGTGGGAGGCAGCCTGCTGGAGATGCCCATATCTCTCCAGTGGGTCTGAGGGGCCCTGCCAAATGTTAGTTGTCGACTGAGCTTACATGACTCAAATCCTAGCCCAAACTTCTTCATTCTGACCACAAATATGCCAGCTGTAAGTAAAGATTATTTTTTTTTACTAGATTAGGCCTCCACCCTTTGCATATAACAATGCATAAATTGTTCATGTTATTTGAAGAAAGCAGAAGGTATTTGAGACATGCATTGACCATCTCTTGGCTGTGAAGACAATGGCAGTGTCCAGATCCTACTTTTTCCCTGTGAATCCTCAGTTTGGTAGGCAGATACCAAAAAAGTTACGAAGATGCTAACTTGGGCATCACTGTTCTTCTAAGCCCAGCCAATCCCCAGTGTATCCCCAGTTGATATAATGCTCTGTGCCTTGGTCTCAGACAAGCTTTTTTGTGCACCCATTTACACCTATTATGTTTATCTCCAGAACAGTTATTTCTCCAGTAGGTGAGAAGAAAACTAGGAAAATGGTTACAGAATTCCTCAAATCCTTCTTTATACCTCTGTTTCCTTTCTAAGGGGTCCTACCTTCCCACCATGCCTGAAGACCTGCCTTTTGATGAGAAGAACTGGAAAACTGGTCCAAATGATACACTTTGGAGTAAGTGGTGGGAAAATTTTACCTCAGTCCAGCCCAACTGCTTCTATATGGATGGCAAACACAGGGAACTGGCTATAAATGTTCCAAGAGATGGAGGGAAAAGAGGAACAGGTAGATGGAGTGCTCCTGTTGAGTACTTCACTGGTCTGCTCTTGGCATCAGCACCTTCAGGCCCATTTATGCTAAACTCTGTGAGAACAATGTTGTGAGAACAGATGCGAATAGATGGGAGAAATGTCTTACTTAAGAAAAGCCTGTCCAGTGAGTTTCTGATTGTGCTTACATTATGGAGTATTCTGTAATTGGGAGATAATTAACAGATTAACCTTATTTCCTTTTCTACACAGTTTGTCAGTGTGGATCATACTGGACCATCACTGATGTAAGTGCCTTCTGTATTTTTTTGTGATACTGAGGATCTTCTGTCTGCTGGTAGGTTTTCTGCTAAGTCTCACACTGCTGTCATATCTTTACCTACAGTGCGGGTGTCCTTGGGAAGTCAAACGATGCCTATGTGGTGCCAAAATTGGAGGACATAAACACAAGCCTGAGAAAGGTTTTGTGAGGGTAAAAATGTAAGTTGATGCTCCCTGCCCTACAGCCCGAGAGAGATGGACACATGTGGCCACTTGACCCTCTTTCCATTCTCTGGTACAGGAGAAACACTGTAGCTGGGCAAAGCAAGGTCTAAATCTTGGAAATACATACTGGGGGAACACAGAGAAGAAAAAGCTTGTGTAGAATGAAACAGCTAGAAAGAGCGTTTCTTCAGCAGCAGTTCTTCCCTTCCAAAAGTTTCATCTCACCCCATGTTCAGACTTGTTCTGACCCAAGGATGGCCATGCCTTTGTCAATCTTAACTTACATGAGAGGAGCCTAGTCACTAAGAATGTAAACTGAACTACATTTCCTTATCACAGCACACAGGATAGAACAGGAAAAGGATACATCCTTCAAAGCCCTTCCATACGGAGAACTGAACCAGAGAGGGACCTGTCGCCTGCCTCTGTCTGTCTTGCAAGAGCTCTGCTACATTCATCCATGCTGCTGGGCATCTATACGAACAAAGAGGTGAGACACCCCATATTCTGTTCTCTCCCTTGCCTCCTCTCTGTCTGCCCACTCCACTCAGCCTGTAGTTTCCACATGATCAATAGCTTCTGCCCTATTCAGAGGATGAATACAGCAGAAGCATTCTTGAGAGCTAAGTTAAGAAACCACCCTGTCTTCCAGGCAATTCTGAGTCTGATGACAGAGAAGCCAAAGGATGTGGCAAAATTCTTCTGGGGCCACCTTGAAAAAGATATTGAATGCCTGGCAGAGGCATGTAGCAGAAACATGGAGGATGCCACAGTGGCAGTCCATCTGTTCCTCCAGCACCTGAGCGACAGTGCAAACAGTAAAGGTATATTCCACCTCCTGGGAGGGTATCAGCAGACTTACAAGTTGGTTTTCACACAGCCACTGGACCTGGTGGCTCTCAACCCACAACTACAGCTGTCCTGCACAGACTCCAGTGTCTACTAGGTGAGGGTCCTTATTATGCTTTTCATTTCCTACAGGACAAAACATGGACTGGAATATTTTAATTAGCCAAGAAGACAGAAGGCAGTGGGAAACCTGCTTTAAAACCCTGACTCAGCCATTCTTCAAGGTATGCAAGGGACTTGTTGCTGTGTGTTGTGGCTTAAACCCAGTCAGTAACTCAGCACCACACAGCCACTTGCTCAACACCTCCTTCTTCCTGACCCTGCTTCATTTTTCAACAGGAAAATTTTACTATCTCCTCCCTTTCTTCAGAGCCACCATTGTCTTCACTCATGAAAAGACTTTTAAGTCCTCCCAAACCCCTTTGTAACAAAAGGCACCCCTAACAACCCTTCAAATTCCCCAGGACTTGGAGCAGAACCTTTCTTACGTCAAGCAGCAGAGAATGAGAGATCTTCAGGGCTCCAGCTTGCTCCTACAAATAGCTGGTGACCAGACGACCCCTTTTGAAGACCAGCCAAACCTTGGACTGATTGGCCTCTCCTACATGTGGAGATATGAACAGAAGGTGTCCATTCAGACCCTGATGCATCTCCTTCAGCAAGAACACAGAGAAAGTGAAGGAAGCCACTACCCTGTTCTTCTGGATCTCATGTCTAAGGTTGGCTGTAGAAACCTTCCTTCTGCTTCAAAGCAGAGACAGGCACTATGGCAATTCATCATTGTTGGTATCAGTGGGGTACTAAGTTGATTTATTTCCCTGTGTTTCTTAGTACAGTGCCCTTCTCACAAATACCACACAATACCAGGCACAATCCTGGTTTCTCAGATAAATGTGTAGATTGCAAAGTCATGCTGGATTTTCCCTTCCAGATAAAAAACATCCAGCATGTCCAACACCTGCCAGACATTTTGAGTCTGCAGAAAGCTCTGATCCACTTCTTCCAGAACTGCCATGGAGGGGAAATATACTCAGTACAACAGTTTCTAGACCAACACGATCTTTCAGGTATGACACGGACCTGTTCTGATCCCAGTAAACTGGCTTCTACAATTCAATACCCATATGCTCTGCTATTATGTTGTAGCAGGACCTGTGATTTCTGTTGAAAGCTGTGAGGGAGTAGCAAGCCCAAGACTGCCCGATAAGGGAAGATAAGCCACAAGCTAATGTCGATCACAGTACAGACCAGGTAGAGACCAAGGTGAAGTCCCATAGGATCGAGGCAAAGCCAGGGTACTGACAACAGGGTTCCGTCAACATCCAGTGATCATAACACAAGGCAAGGTATTAAGTCCAGGAGGAGACTAGGAGGTCCAATAAATGATGACAGCAGGAGACAGGGCTGCTTTCAATTCGGGCACTGTCCTGAGCTTACATGTGTCTCCTGGTCCTGTGGGCAACTGGTGGAGTCCTCAGGTCAGGCTGATCAGAGCTATTAGGGCCTGTTAGAGCCCTCAGGGCCGTGACACAAGTGATCATCTCACAGTGATCATCTCCACCTTTATGGCCACCTTTGGTGTTTGAGAGAGAGGGTAGAGATCTCCAAGACACTAGAATAATCTCTGAAACATTAGAATGAGTCTTGGGCGGATTGCTTCCCACCCTCAAAGTAGGTATAGCCAGCAAGACTTGAGAAACTTGCAGAGACTGTTCCTATGGGCAACATATGCAAGACAAGATTTTCAGACTGGAAGTCTGGGTATTAGCATGGTGCACATGAGCTGGGATTCAGCACTCCTTAATGCCAGATATGATATAATATGGGGTAGAAACAAATTAACTCTAGTTAATCTTGGAGCCACAGCTGTGAATGGCAACCAAGGCCCAATCTAACATAGCTTACTGTCTTTCGAGTAGATAAAAATAAATCTTTTTCAGTTCCTTCCTTTTGGGAGCATGCATTGACATTTCTGTTTTACTCCCTTCTCTGTGCCTGAAGAGGACCAGCATTCAGCTTTCTGCCGAGCTATAGAGACCATCCAGAAAGTCTGGAGCAATATCAGAATGAAACCACTGTGCTCAGGTATCTAAACTTCCCAGGTACTGTCACCTTCTTTTCCTAAGCCTTTGATGAAGGATGGAAATCATGCCAGTTGCTGAGCTTCCCTTGGTTTGACCCTCTACTGAGAAAAATAAAATAAAATGAAAACCCTTCAAAAACTACAGAACCCAATGTGTAAAAAAAAATAAAAAAATTAAAAAATAAAAAAGTCAAGAAAATTTCAGCAAAGTCTCTCCGGAGTTTCTCCCTTAGGAGAATTCTTCCTAATACCACATGCATCAAAAGAGGAATCCTCCATTTTGTTACAGATGTCAGAGTCATCCCAGACAAGTTGCCAAAGGACATCAATGCCAACACTCCGGTCCTGAAACTCCTCCCAACTCCGCTTTCTGTTGGTTACCTTGTGACAAAGCTCCTCATACAGCTCCAGAACAGTTGTGTGGACACAGCAACACAGATCACAAAGGAAAAGCAACAGTAAATTTCAAATCATCCCTCTGGAGAAAATCAGAACTCATCTACAGCTGCAGTGTCACTGACTGCAAAGCGGGATGAGGTAGGAAGCAAGCTGCTGTCCTTAACAGGTAACTTCTTTTCCAGGACAATCTCTGCAGAAGAAGTGAAACCATACTCCGTGTTGAAAATAACTGAGAATGATCTGATCACTGCAACGCTGGTCAACTCTCAGTATGTGATACATGAAGATGGCACCAAGACAACCCATTTTGACTTCCAGACACTACAGCAGCAAATGATCCAACGTTTTATCAGTGGGAAACCTATCATCAGAGCTCAGGTGAGCTTAGCACAATGCACTTTCAGCACAAGCCAAGTTGCAGTGCTCCAGACCAGAAGATAGTATACGATTTTTCTTACAGCACCTGGTATTCACCTCTTCAGAGCTGGAGCAAACACAGGTGAAGGTGCCAATATGTTTGGCAAGCCCACCCACCACTCTGTATGCCTGCATTCCTTAGATTGTGTGGTCAAAAATTACACTGTGCTCAACAAACCTTGGCGCTGTGACAGGCAATGTGAGCCTTTCTCTTCAAAACCTGCAGGGGAGGTTGGCCTGAATTATCTTATAACCAAGGAAGAGTCAGGCACTACCTAAAAAGAGAGCTGAGTCCCTGGGCATACTATTGGGCTGGACTTCTAGATCATACTGGAGAAGTCAGTCTTCTGCTGTGATAGACATTGTCATTTAGTCACGTTAACCTTTGGGTTTTCTCCAGAAGCTCTCAGGGGACCAGGTTTGCAAATGGTTATTCTCATCTGAAAAGGCAGGCCAGAGATATACACCTCAAAATTTACAGCTTGTGGGACAGCAATGAATTTAAGTGCCTAAATCCCTTCAGCCCCTTTAAAACTCTCAGATGGTAATGTAAGACTTCATCTGGGATTCTCCTATCACCACTGGTTGCCCCAGGTATTTCTTATGTCTGAGGTAAAGTCTACTATGTGTTTGGATTTGTGAAATGTGAAAATCTGGCTTTGAGGGAGTAGGAATAAGGGGTTCAAGGGCATTATAACAGTCACATAGTGATTCTGTCCTACATGCTTGTCCAGTAGTAGAGTAGAATAGGTAGAGAAATTGACACACAGTCACAGAGAAACTTGAAAGTGTTTGGCTGGAAGGTCCTCTGGATGTTTCTGGTCCAGCCATTCTTTTCAAATAAAGCTAACCTCAAAGTGAGAGCAGATTGCTTGGGGTGATGTACAGTGTATGAATAAATTTTGGAAATCTCCAAGGATAGAGATTCATCACCTCTCTGCCCTCTGTTATGGTGTTTTAGCACCCTTACCGTGAAAAGATTTCCTGTGTGCTTAAGTACGAGATCCCATGTTACTCCTTGTCCTTATTGCCTTCATTAATAGCCCCCTTTTAGTAGTGGAAGTACAATCAGAAGTGCAAAAACTTTCCCCATAGAGTTCTCTTTTACAGGGTAAACAATTACTTGCATCTGTTCTATAGGCAATCATCTTGTTGGGCTCTGCTGGACTCACTTCAATTTGCCAATTTCTCGTGTACTGAGGAGCCCTGTATTGGATACAGTGCTCAAATGAAATCTCATGAATGCTGACTAAATGGAAAGAATCATTTCCCTTTTTCTACTGGCTACAGTCCTGCTAATACAGCTCTTCGTGCACATGGTCTTTTTCACCATAATCACTGCTGACTCTGGTTCAACCTGTCCACCAGGACACACAGGCCTTTCCTGCAAAGCTGCTCTAGAGCTGGTTTCCTATGATTGTTCCATCCCAGATGCAGGGTTTTGCATTTGCCCTTGATGAAGTTCATGAGGTTTCTGTTAGCCCATCTCTTCAGCATGTTGATAGCTCTCTGAGTGGCAGCCATGCCCTTCAGCATATCAGCTCCTTTCCCCAATTTGGTATCATCAACAAACTTCTGAGATGTCATGTCACTTGTTGCTGAAATATCTTAACTGCATCAGCCAGCTTCCTTAGCACCACTTGATGTATTCCATCTAGTCCCATGGTCCAGTGTATATCCAGGTGTTTTGGGTCTGGCTGAAATGGAGGTAATTTTCATCATAGCAGCTTGTACAGTGCTGTGGTTTAGATTTAGCACTGATAACATAGAATCATAAAATCATAGAATAGTTAGGGTTGGAAAGGACCTTAAGATCATCTAGTTCCAACCCTCCTGCTATGGGCAGGGACACCTCCCACTAAACCATGCCACCCAAGGCTATGTCCAACCCGGCCTTGAACACTGCCAGCGATGGAGCATTCACAACTTCCCTGGGAAACCCATTCCAGTGCCTCACCACCCTAATGTTGAACAGTGTTTGTACAGCATTAAAGGCTGCCTCCATTTCTCATTCTGCTCCCCCTTCCTAGTGAATAGATTGGGAATGTGCAAGAGACTTGGAGGGGGCACAGCAAGGCAGATGACCTAAACTGACTGAAGAAATATTCCATGCTGTATAATATCATGCTCAGGAGTAATATGGGTAAAAGAGATTTTCAGATAGTTGGCCATCTTTTGCTCAGGAAGTGACTGGGTGTTGGTGTACCAATTGGAGTTGATTACCTTTGCATAATTTGTTTTGTTTTCTCACTTTTTTTCTCCTTTCCCTCTTTCACCACTGCACTGGGGGTAAGGGGAGGGAAGAAGGTAATCTGCTTAATGGTACAGTAGTGCCTAATTCAGTCCTTTTTTTTGTTACATGCCTTTAAACTTTGTCAGTAAATACAGAGGGTTGAAAGAAAACCTTTACAGTAAAAAGTGGGGCAAAGAAAGAGCCAGTACCACAATAAGAACCACTTCTATGTGCTTTTTCAGTAGGTCCCCTTCCCTGTTGAGCAGTGAGCCCAGTTTTCATCTGATCTTCCATTTGCTACTGATGTACTGATGTAGAAGCTCTTCTTGTTGGCCTTCACATCCCTCAGCAGCTTCACCTGCAAAGGAGTTTTGTCTTTCCTAACTCCATCCTTGTATACCCAAGCAATGTCTCTTTTGTTCCACTTGGGTAGCCCGTCCCTGCTTCCGCCTTACACTAAGCTGTCATTGCCGTGGGCCCTGCATCCAAGACATGGGTAGCTGTGTCTTATTGCACAGTCACGGGTTTTCCAGTTGGCTTGTGCCAAGTGATAGTTCGTGTTTTCATATCCACTTACTTGTTTTCCAGACGGCTCCAGTCTTTGAGCTGGACAGAATGAAGACCCTGAAGTACACAAAAACAGAAGTGAGAGAACATGTTCCTCAGGTACATAAAAAGCTTACCATCTTTTTTTTCCACCCAAGCTTTCTTATGTCTTATAATGCTTATTAATAAGACACATTAGGGGACAAAGCACTCAACAGACAATATGGCACCTGCAGGATGTGTAAAAAGGTCCAAGTCCAAATCAGGCAGATGGCTGGAGCCTCACAAGAAGCCAATTTTCTTTGCTGGCTGAAAAGCGGATCAAAGTAACTCACTCAGGTGGACTCATCTGTACAAGTGTCTAAACCAACAGGATACGGTGACCACAGCATGCCATGCACTGGCATGGTGGATCAACACAAATGTCAACTGTAAGGTTATTGTTCCTGCTTGCAGCTAGGCTAAGAAACCTGTATCCTTGTAGAGTCTGTGTCTTCCCCATGTAAGCCCTGGATATCACCCAGATATCTCAAAGTCTGCCTCTGATCAGAGGGCAGAACTGGTGCCAAAGATTATACAGTTCCTTTGCCATGAACACGCACTTGCAGGACCCAGATCTTATGTGTCAAAGTCACAGCATGTCTATATTTTTCCTGTTGGTAGGAATCAATAAATGTGAACATGCTGAAATGGGTCATGGAAGAAGCCCGATCAGTGAATGCTATTTCCCAAACGCTTGACACCTTGAAACTGGCTGCTGAATTCCTGGCTGTGACTGGTGGGAACCCAGAGCGCCAGTTGTCTGAGTATGTAAAAGATGAGCTGAAGATGGATGCAAATGCAGAACAGCTCAGAGACATATTGGTAAGCAAGGCACTTTGCTTATACTGAATAGGAGAATGGCTAAGCATTTCCATCATTTATGCCCTCCCCTAAGGATTAAGACATCACCTTTTAGGTCACACACTTTTTGTGACCTAACCTAGAACATAGCTAACTCAGCCATGGCCTTTCTGAAAAGCGGGAATTGGCTGACAGATGGCCTGTTTTTATCTGTTCCAGGGGGTAGCAAACAGCCAGCTGAAGCACATCCTATCTCTGTGGCAAACATTGTCAGCAAAGAGATCTATACTGTTGGTTCAGATGAATCAGGTGAGTAGGACAGCCCAGTTCACAAAACTGTCTGCAAGAGCTAGGGGAAGACAGAAACTTTCTGACAAAGTTGATTTTGTGTGGAAAGCTTTGGAAATTTTTAGGACAAAAAAAGTGTGATTTTAATATCTCACCATTCAGCAAGAGCCAAGTATTATTCATCTGCATAAGTCACATAATACCTTTGAAAGAGGGCCATCCTCAAGATTTTGTGCTAGAAGCAGTGGTGCTTTCTGGCATGGGTCACATAAGCTGGTGCTGTGGTCTCTCATGGCGGCTCTGTCATAAGAGCCAGAAATAAAGAGGGTTCTAGTTCTACCTTTTCAATCAGATGTAGCCCCAGATGGTCTTTGTGGCAAGTCCCAGGCCATCCTCTTGCTGATGTTCTTTGTTTATTATAGAATCCTTTCTGCCTGGTTTCTGAGCACTACCATGAGGAATTGAGTGAAGAGAAGAAAGCGGCTCTGACTACTGTGCTTTCTACAGTTAACCTGGATTTGTTCCTTATTGAGCTCCATGAGATGATCATTTTGCACCTGGACAGCTTTGATCCACAGTGGGGGTAAGAGCAGATTTTTCCTGGTTTATCTCAGGGGTAGATACAAACTCTAGACCCAGGTGGAAGGGGTCTTGAAATCTCTTTTAAGGTGAGCTCTTGAAGCTTGCTGGAGGGAAGGGCCATTCCTTACAAAAGTGGGAGCTACTGCATCTGTGATGCACAGCTAAAATGAAGTGGGAGTAAAATAGAGCAGAAACCCCAGCACCTTCAATTCATCTCACATATCATGGTGAAGCAAGACAGCCAGTAAAAATAATACCATCATGGAGATTTAGGTTCAATGTTTTTCTTGTACTGGGAGCACAAAATTGGACACAGTCTTCTGGATGTGATTTCACAAGTACCAGCAGAGTAGAAATATTACTTTCCAGCTGGCTATATTCTTGTTATACAGCTCAGTATGTGTCTGACTTTGGGGAAAAAATAAAAGGGATCATGTAAGGGAACAGAAAAGGTCCTTATACAGGACTAGTGAGAAAACCCAGTGTGAGGATATGGCCACACCACCTCTCTCCTAATGGCACAGTGACAGTGTCACAGACCCTGTGAAGGAGGGAACAGGGTATATATTGAGTGCAGATAGTTTCAGTGTGCTTTTATATCTGAATTGGAAGAGGTAGTTAGGGAAGCTGAGTTTAGCTTTGAGGAGGCCACAACCACTATTTGGGTATTGTTGACAATGCTGAGCAACAGCTGTCCACATTGTTGCCTGATACCACCAGAGATACCCCAGAGATACTGCCTGGCTTCCAGCTGCAAGGCCACCTCAGGGGAACCAGTGCAGAGTGCCAGCATTGCCTGCCAAAGGTCATGGGATTTGGAAACCCAGCAGTCCTTCAGACACTTAAAATTGTGATCTGTCTCACCCACAGGCTAAAGGAAACTTTCAGAGACTTCCTGGGAGACAGGCAAGATGATGCCTCCATTGTAAACCTGACAGGCCGTTTGAATCCAGACCTTCTACTGAAGAATGTTGTTTCTGTCTGGAAAACAGCTCTGGGGACCAGCAAACCTCTACAATCCAGAAGGGACCAACCTAACCCTTGCTAAGTCCCCCAGGAATTAACTCACCAGCAGCTTCCCCAATCCAGTTATCAATGTCCTGAGTGCCTTAACTGTCCTGACCAGCCTCACCCAGAATTTCTTTCCATGCATCCACTATCTACTGGTCCTTGAGTTCCACTTAAGCTCAGTTTGGGCCTCTGTCCCTGCCTAAGCTATGCTGTAAGTGTATTGATGTCCAGCCCTGTGCCCTAGCAGTCCTTATTTGTTCACTAGCCTTCCTGCATTGACCTTGGACCAGTGTCATCACCTCACTTTGTTTGATGATCCCTAGCCAATCAATAGAATCTTGTTCTGCTCAGGTTCTGTGGGACTGTGCCTGGTCAGTGGTTACACTGTCCTGCCTCTGCTGGTGTCACCCTTTGCTTTCAGCTCATTTTCCTATATGGAACAGCCCCACAATTGCCATTCTATGGCAAAAATGCTCCCACCAACCATTCAGCTTGTTGCCAATTTAATGCATCCAAGTTTCAGAGCAGGTTACCAAAAAAAAACCTCAAATGTAAAGAGGGTGGGAAAGGGAACCTCATTTTAATGCTTAGTAATATATTTCTGCTTTTCTAACAGCTGTGACAGCATATTCAAGGCAGCAAAAGCAATGTAAGCAAAAATGCACCTAGAAATAAAAGCAAAAGGAAGAAGCTTACAGCAGCTTCAGCACTGCAGCATGGATCAGTAGTGGTACATTCACAATAAAAGTACACTATACAACTGCAGTGAAGACCCATTTTATACTCATTGTTCTGGAATTCAGGGTTGAGAGAAATGCAACATGATAAAGAATCATAACTAGTTATTAATATAGGAAAATATAGAGGTAACAAAAGATATAGTAAAGGATATCTCTGGTGTTTGGGTATCTTACCAGCCCCAAGGACCATGTGATGATGATCAGGAAACCAGCTCTGAGGAACATCATTGCAGTGTAAGGTGGCAGGCATCCCTTAGCGAGCATTCCCCAGAGGCAACATTGACCTGGATGGTATGAGGTTCTGCCTCTCCACATCGCAGGAGGCTCAGGCTTTTATACTAACAAAAATGCACCCATTCTGGTGCAGGGGGCCAGCCTACATCAGAAGAAGTGACCAGCAATATTTAGACAGCTCTCCAAGAGTCGGGGCTTTGCTGGGGAGTTCTAAAGAGGAGCTTTTCTGGGGAGGAACCAAAGCTGGACTTTCTGGGAGCAGCCCAAGCAGGACCTTCCAGGGAGGAGCCAAGGCAGACAAACAGTACTTTTCTAGCTTTGTGTGTTTCACCATGGACCATTGTCTACTGTCACTGACACACTCATATTTGAGGTATCTGCACCCTGCGAGAAATTGTACATCACTCTTTCAGTTGACCCACAACAAAATTTCAGTTTTGGTCATCCTGACCTACAAGTATGTTCTGTTCTTATTGGACCCAACTTTTGGTTTTTTGATATCATAGAAATGTTGAGGTTGGAAGGCACTTTAAAGCTCATCTAGTTCCAACCCCCTCTTATGGGCAGGGACAACTGCCAGGTTTGGAGTGGTCTGTATTCCCAAAATCAATCCCAGTTCCCAAGATTGAATTCTTCTGGTGACGAGTGAGTGACAGTTGGTGAGTAGGTCAGATCTCTGTGGCTTCAAATATCATCTTGTACCTGTATCTTCAAGGCTGTCACTTTCATTCCATGCCTGTGCTCCTCTTTGCATTTTTATTCTAAGTTCATACACCCTTTTTAATGCTGACCTGGGTTCAGCAGCAGCAGTCATTTTTTTCTTTTTCGTAGTAGCTGGTACAGCACTGTGTTTTGGATTTTTGGCTTGGGAACAGTGCTGATAACACCAGTGTTTATAGTTATGGCTTAGAATGTTTACGCTGGCCAAGGACTTTCTGAGCCTCATACTCTGCCAGGGAGGAGGGGGAGCTAGGAGGAAGCCAGGAGGAAGGAGAAAAAGGGCACTTGACCCAAACTGACCAAAGAGGTATTCCATACCACAGCACGTCATGTCCAGGATGTAGAATAGAGAGCAGAGACCCAGAAGGCTGGAGGGGGCACTGCGTGTTCGGGCTTGGTATCAGGTGATGGGGGTGCACTGCGTGGTCGGGCTGGGTGGAAATTAGTTGGTGAGCTGCTGTATTCTTTCCTTGTATTTGCCTTGTCATTCATTATTATTGGTGGTACCAGTAATGATTTGTGTTATACCTTAGTTACTAAACTGTTCTTATCTCAACCTGTGGGAGTTGCATTATTTCGATTCTCCTCCCCAACCCCCGGGGACTGGGGAAGGAAAAGGGGGGAGTGAGTGAGCAGAACTGCATGAGGGGCTTAAACCACAACAAATGCATATAGTAAGTACCTGTTACTAATGTTAGTCACTATATATGTCTGCGTGTGTGTGTATATATTTATGTATAGATATACACACATAGGTAGGTGAGTAAGGTTAAAGTAAGGTAGTTCTGCCCCAAACAGCATAAAATGTAAATCAAATGCTACCAGTGTGGACTATACAGTCAGGACTTAAGACATCCTTCATCTAAAGAATTGTATCAGTAATATCATAGTAGGTCTAAAGTGCCCAAGTAACAGTGTCAGAAAGAATGGAATTTGGGTATGAATGCAATAAACAGAGTTGTGACCAATGAGTAATTAAGGATTCCTTACCTGGGAAATAAAGAGACACAACGAAGACAAAAATGTGGGTGCAGGAAAAAGAAAAGAATGGGCAATGAGGTATAAGATCAGGTGGAGAGCAAAGAAGGGTGAGAATCTTCTGATGGAAGGAGTGCAGATGCCAAAGTTGTGCTGTAGACCCAATGCTACCAGGGATGCTGGAAGGAACCGCCTTGGAGAATACACTGGTCTCTCCACCAGGCTGGTTCACAAGACTTGGTGTGGGATGATGCAATAAAGATGCACAAACTTATAAGGAAGGATAGACTTCATAACTTAATAGTATGTGCAGAAAGAAAGGCAATAGAATTGCACCTTAATAAGTGCTTGATTTATAAGATTTCTTTGTAGTAATATAATTATGTATCAGTATTAATACTAGTAATAAGCAATAAAACCATCACACCATATTACTTGCAGTGGCATAATTGTGAATTAAGCTACCTAATAGTGCTGTGTTTATAAGGTAGTTACTGTGTGACAAGCTCTTTAGATGTGTGTTTTGCTTAGTCAATAAACAGCATTAGCATCTTAGTTCACTATCTCTCAAGCCTCCAATAGAATGGAGAAGAGCTGGACTTGGGGAGTGACTGTGTTCTACCCTTGGGAAGAACAGGAGATGAAAAGAGGCAATTTAGACACAGTTGAACCTTCCCTCAGCAAATTAAAAAAAAAAAAAAAAGTGCTTTTAAATAGGTCTCTAGGGAGGTGTAAATCCTTAACAGGCCTTTTTAGGGCCTGTGGCCACATACCCAGTCGGCATAGTGGAGAGATCAGGGGTGATTTGAGCTGCTTAGCACACTTAAAGGGGTGTGATGGGGATAGATGATGACTCCACTTTTGAAAGAGGGAACAGTGCCATGGTAGGCCATGATTGCCTCTCTACATTTTCCTCCAACACAAAAGTACAACTGTGTCCAGGTTTAGAGTGGAAAGCACATGGAGTTGTGGGTAAAGAGCATGTCTGAACTGCAGCGTGCCCCAGACAGTGGCCTTGGCATTTGACCAACCATTTCCCCCCCACTTGAATGAGAAACTCCTTTTTCATTCCCTTCCCAGCACAAGGTCTCCTACATTGGTCAGATTTTCCTTGGATGAACCTTGGTGAAGACAAAGACTGACCATACCACATAATATTGCCTAAGCAGCTACCTGGTGGCATATTCATCCTTGAAGTCATTGAACACTCACTTGGCCATGGCCAATGCCAGCCACACTCAGCTGTTAGAGGCCATCAGGGCAACATAAGCTGGGGTTCTTGAGTTCTTCAGCTTTATCCATCCATCCATCCATCCATCCATCCATCCATCCATCCATGCATCCATCCATCCGTCCATGGCTTCATGCAGAGGTGCCATAGAGCCCTCTAGTGCCACAGGAGCAAGTCAAGGTTTGCCAGAACAGGTTCAGAGACTGAGAAATTCCTGAGCCTTGGCCACCACCTATTTCAAGGCTTTTCTTAACAGCCAGATGTGGGTTGAGGAGGAGAAGGAAGAAGAGGGAAGGATGGAAATTTGTATCATCTGTCATAATTCACCCAAGAGGGAACTAAGTTCTTCCAGTCTCACCCTAGGCATACAAGTTTGATTTTACTAATACATCAAAATACATCAAAACTACTGCTTTTTGCTTTGTGAGACATTCTCAGCAAAACATAAAGCCATAAATCACAGAGCAGTGGGATGATTGATTTAACTTAATAAAGGGATATGGTAGGAGGAGAAAATAAATCATACAGATAGGCTTGATTTGTGGTTACAAATGCAATGTGCCAGCCTATGTACACAGACAAAACACAACTTACAGTTCTCTCCAGACCACTGCAACTCAGCACTATTATTACTATACTCTGCTCAAACATCCTGCTGATACACTCCAATTACTGTCCATTCTTTTGCTTAGAAGAAACCTTCTTGTTCTATGCAGGAATGGAAAATCTTAATAACATTCCTCGTGCTCACCAATGTAGGTCTCTGCTTGGTGTGTTACGGCCTGCATGGTGGACCCAAACTGATCTTAGATCAGGAGAAAGATGTCATGGTCCTGGAGACGTGGTACCAGCGGCACCCATTTCTTCACATGAGCTATGCAGGGAATCACCTGAGTCCTCTTCCCTCTTTCAAATGTCTGTTCCACCATTTCCAGCAGCAGCTGGAAATGTAAACCTCTGTCTTCAATCCCAGCCATTACCTCCTTAATCCTTTCGGGGCCAACAGCTTGTGCCCAAGGACCCAAAGCCCATATCATGGCTGCCTGGCCATGGCTTAGGCTGCTGCAGGCATTTCACAGTCATCAGAAGGAGCCACAGCACATCCATAGAGCAAAGCCAAAGGACGCAAGATGACACCACAGGCACAGGTAGGGTGGTTGAGATGGCATCGCTACCAGCTCAAGGGTTCATAAGAAAAACCCCACTGTGGGAAGGTATAAAACCATCAAGAAGCAAAGAGGGAGGTGAAATAAGGAAACAGCACCATTGAGGATGTGCTGGGGCCACAGAAAACAGCTCTTCTCCCTGCGAGGTGATGCCAGTGCAGCCAGCAAGGCACTGGGGTTGTGTATGGGGCTGGTGAGCTCCCTGTGCTCCAGCTACCCTGTATGTGTTAGCTAGCAAAAAGCTAGCTTTGATCTTTGAAGTTGTGTGGGTCCTTCTTGAGGCACATCCTTGCATGGGCTGAAGGGTGCCCAAACACAGTGACCGCAGTGGCAGGTTCAGATCTCACCACACAGCAACCCAGATGCAAACAAGACTGCTCAGAGGGTGTAAGACAGACTCTCCACAGTAAGGTTTAGCATTTGGATCATGCAGTATGATCCCAGCCACAGCAGCTGGTGAACTCATGAGCAAAAGTGCTCTGGAGGACACAGGGGAAGCATTTACAGTCTGCCAGGAGAGCACTAAAGTCAAGACTTACCAAGGTTCCTTTGAGCTTTGTGGAAAGTTGCAGCTACATTAACAAGTATACTAAAAGTGGTAGAGGGAGGGGTTGGAGAGAAAAGGGAAAGATAGGTTTAAAATAAAAGATTGATGAAGGAACTGAGGCAGAAACATATGTGCCTCTGCAGCAGAGGTCCTGCCACCTACATCAGTGGGGGAGCGAGCCCAGGCAGGATGCAATGGACGGCTTAGAAGAGCTAATACAGCAGAAACCTGGGATAATGATCCAGATCAGCAACAAGTACCTGTGAGCACAATGGCAAGACAGACTCAGCATCCTGAATCTGACATTTTGGTTTGCCAGAGGAGGACTGAGTCTTTGGAAGAGCTGTGCAGCAGCAGGCTGTGGATGCAGCCTGCCAAAGGGATTCCCAGGGGAGATATTGACCCCTGGGCCAGGGAGGGGGCTGATCCCAGGCCAGCTCATGTGCAGGCACCAGGTTACTCCCCTCCCATCTGACTTCTCCTCACCATCTTGCTGTGGAGAGCATGATGTAACAGTGCAACTCCAGGCCTGGGAGAACAGCAGCATCATGGCCCCCATGGATGAGGGAGTGGGGCAATGCTGGCTTCTCAGGACATGTGGAGATTGTTATCCTCGCTGGTAGCTGCAGCCCATTAGGCAGAACTGCCAGGGAAGCTCAGCCCAGTACCAAGCCCTAATAAAACACGTGGGGATGGCATCCATAATCAAATGGTATCAGGCTATGGATGCCGGGATCTTCAATCTCTGTCCACAACCCTAGCTTTCACCTCCACATCTTTGGCCAGGGCTAACTGCCTGTACCCATGGCCCCAAAGCCCAGCTCTGATACAGCCTCTGTGGCTGCACAGCTCCAGAGAAGCTGTGAGACATCTGCAGAGCACAGCCAGGCAAGGACACTGCGGTGGGTTGACCCTCCCTGGACACCATGTGCCCAACAGATCCTCTCTGTCACTGCCATACTTAGCTGGACAGAAGAGAGAAAATACAGACAAAGACTTGTGTGTCAAAGTAAGGACAGGGAGAGATCACCCAGCAATTACCATCACCAGCAAAACAGACTCAACTTGGGGAAATAAGGTTGATTTATTGCCAATCAAGTCGGACTAGGATAGTGAGAAATAAAAACAATCTTAAACCACTTTCCCCCTACCCCTCCCTTCTTCCTGGCTTAACATTACTCCTGATTTTACTTCCTCCTCACAGTGGCACCGGGGGACAGGGAATGAGGGTTATGGTCAGTTCATCACATGTTGTTTCCTGCCACTTCTTCCTCCTCACACTCTTCTCCTGCTTCAGAACGGGGTCCTTTCCATGGAAGGCAGTCCTCAAAGAGCTTCTCTAATGTGGTCCTTCCCATGGGCTGCAGCTTTTCATGAACTGCTCCAGCATGCGTCCTTTCCATGGGGTGCAGCCCTTCAGACTGCTCCATCATGGGTCCTCCATGGGGTCAAAGGAGCGGAGCTGCATACATCCTACTCACCAGCTTCCTCTCTGCCAAATGCTGCCCAAACAGAGTGAGCCGGAGGGACAGTAGCTGCAAACATGACAGCCAAGCTGAGATCACTCTCGTTGAAGCTCAGGTCCCCTGCCCTTTATGGCAAAGTAGATCTGGTCCTGAAAGTGTGTCACTGTGGGAAACCCTTGCCAACAGGGACCACACAGACCTGGCAGGGCTTGCTCCTGTGCCCTCTGCTCCCTGTCTGGAATGACACACAGCTACCAGGAAATTAAGGGAGTCTGGAGATGCCATTTCAGGAACCTTGGAAAGGTTTTTCACTCTATGCAGATTTACTTCTGCAACAGCAGTTCCAGAGGTCTCAGAGCTGCTCTGTAAGCCCCAGAAGCACATTGGCAGAGACAGCCCTTGCTTACAACAGTCTGTGGTGTAAGTAGACAACACAAATTATAGATGAGAAGAAGGAAATGTGATTATCTAAATTTTGTAAAAGGGGAATTGAAGCTATTTAGCTACATACAGGCAAAATTTTTCAAAGGCAGGATCTGGCACCCAGATTCTAACTCATGACCCAGTGCTCCAAAATGCTCCCCTGAAATTACTTGCTCAAGGCCACAAAGAAAGTTCTCAATAGCACTTTAATTACAAGGCCACTGTCCCTTCTGGAGAATGACCTCTCCATTACCAAACATGCATTCAACTGAGCACAGATCAGAACACCATTAAAATGGAAAGTGAAAACCAAAGCAAAAGCACAATTTTTGTATGAACTAACACTGATGGATACTGCTTTGCAGAATCTGCCAAGCTCTACTATTGGTTAAAAATAATTAAACGATAATATTCATTTCACATTTATTCCGCTGTGGTTGCTTGGAGTTTGCCCACTTCCCTGTGATCGTGTCATTTGGTTCTCATAGTGCTGCAGGCTGAACAAAGGTATAAATATGCAAAACCTGCTCCATTTCGCTGTTGCATGGATACCAAGCAGATGGATAGATGAACAAAATCCCTTCTTAGAAAGCAAGTGCCCTTGTCAATACAGATCACACCCATCTGGCTCAGTTCTGCACCCAGCCTGGGGAAAAGAAGGTGAACATCTTATTAAAGCCCTAACCCATTTTCTGAAAAGGGTGACAATACTAACAGCTTGTTGTGCTGTTTCTCTGCAATGACACACAAAAACCCACTGGACAATTCCCTCTGAGCACAGAAAGACACTGTGCCACCACTTGTCCCTATCCCTCTTCTGAGAAAAATGGG
The DNA here is from genome assembly GCA_032466535.1 of Forpus xanthops. Lineage (NCBI taxonomy): Eukaryota > Metazoa > Chordata > Aves > Psittaciformes > Psittacidae > Forpus > Forpus xanthops. The sequence continues at coordinate 5,268 of JASSUY010016274.1, read as the reverse complement.
TACAGCTAACTCATGCACCATGTCACCACCACAGACCACATCTGTGCTGTAGTGGCTGGCCTGAGATGGCACCATCCAGCCACCCCCACCCTGTGAGGGTCCAGCGGTCTCTCTCACAAGCTGCTGATGAAGGCATTGGTGCCACAGGCATCAACTGTCCCTGTTCAGGCAGTGGGACCAGACCTTCCTCTAAATCCCTACTGCCTGAAGCACCCATCCACGAACTGCAGCAGAGACCAGGACACAGTGCTCAGAGAGGTGCTCCTCTGGCAAGTGACTGGATGTGGTCTGGGTTGCATCTTCCCACTGCTGAACTGACTTAACGACTGTGACAGCAGCAGAACCAGTGTGTGTGTCTGGGATCTAGCACTTCCCTGTCAATCCCAGTCACATGGGCTGGGTTCTCTGGTGTCTAATACGGCAGGATCTCCTCATTTTTTCTCTCCATAAGAAACCAAGATTCTCCAGCTATTTTCACTCAATACATGCTGACATTTCACCTTATTTATTTGATATATCTACCTTCCTGTCCAGTATGGTTGAAATTGGATCAAAAATTTACTAGGGTGAGAGAAACTAAGAAAGACAGCAATGACATGGTCCCATAAACCTCACTTCCTGAGGAAATTAAGACAAGAAACAATGAACAGTTTGTCTGAATAGAGAGCCAGAACAGTCATAGTCCTGCTGTGGATCCTCTGGCCTGTCTTCTACAGCAATCCTCCTCTTACCACCCTGTGTGAAAACAGAACACAAGCAAACCTAGTACAACAACCCCAAAAGAAATGCCAAACGCATACTGAGAAGATAAATTTTGACAAGATGGATGGAAAATTTTGTCATTACAGATTCACCTTAATGCAGGTCACAGCTGTGAAGAAGTGACCAGTATAAGCATCCCTTTAGGAACTATGGTAGCAGGAACCAGAGCAGGGGGTGTTTCTATGGCCAGCTCATCTCCACTATTCAAGTGCTTCCTCTCCAGAAATCAGCAGGAGCTCAGGACAGATATCCACATGAGTTTCAGCTCTAAGCACATGCTCCAAGGTCTGGGTGTCTTTATTGGCCTACCCATCCCACAGATCTGATTGAGAAGGACTTAATGATGCATATTCACAAAAGTGTGAAGCCCAAGCGAAGGAGTGAGCACAAAGCTGTTTTCCTAGCAAAGCAAACTCCCACTTCTGGGATAAAAAAGCATAGACCTTTTTGTGTAGTTCTCACTTCCAATGGAAAAAAAAAAAAAAGACAAAACCAAAGGCTTCATCTTTGAATGTTTATTTACAGGTTTTTACATCCACCCATTTGGATCTTTCCTTGCCTACATGAAAACATGTAAAGCCCTTGTGCTTAACTTTCAGAGCTCCAGGACCCCCAGCTGGGAAATGCTATGTTCAACTATACAGATGCTTACCTTCTTGCAAGGAAAAGGAGATCTGCACCTGGGAGCTGGCTTGTCTGAAACCCACCAGCGACAATAAAATCACTCCAAGGCAGGTACTTAATTAGGGCTCTTTCCCAAAAGCAAGGCATCATTATCATATTCTAGAGACCCTGAGTTATAGTTATCCCTTAATTACCTTTTATGTGGAAGATGTAGAGAACTTGTATGGAATAAGCACTTTCTTTCAGTAACTACTGGCTTCAGTTTAAAGCAATGAATGCTCAAATCACTGTTATTGAGCTGTTTATGAACAGACAGAAAGGCACAAGAGATGTCACAGTAATAAATATTCAGCAGGTTCTTGTAGAATAAGAGCATAAATATGCAAAATTGCTCCACTTCATGGTTATACTAGAAGGCATGGGGGAGTGCAAATCCTTTGCTTTATATTGCTTTTGAGGGGATTTCTTTTCTTAATTCAGTAATTCTGCTTCTTCTCAAGCTTCAAGATCGGCAGCACACAGAGGATGCAGGACCTGCCACAGGTGCTGGGAACTGGTTGCCTTCGCATGTCAGGTCCTTCCTCAGGCCCCTTCTCAGGGTTCTGCTCTGCCCTAGAGGGCACATAGGGGGTTGCTGGGGTGGGCACATGTCACCCCAAGGAAAAGCCAGCCGTTGGAAACAGCAAAGCTGGTGAGGATGGTGGGTCCAGTGTGGTCCTGCCTTGATAGTTGGTGCAGACTCATATGTAGGCATCTGCTGCGCCCACATCACATGAATCTCTGCAAAGCACATCCTTTCCTTCCTGAGCATTAATAATGCACAAATTACTAAAAGGCAAATGTGCTTTTAGTGCCCAAGGGGTGCCATGGCTGTGTAATAATGCAGCCAGCCACAGATGTGGTCTTTCTCTCAGGGTTTCAGTTCCCTCTCCCCACCTCATACATCTCAGTTATGCAGAATAAGCACAGCGGTGCCTTTTTCTGATGTCTCTGCAAACTTATGCGTATGCAGCTATTTCCAATCATGCTGTGAAATGGGAAAGAAGTTGTAAACCCCATATCCACTGTAGGCACAGGGAAGGAGAGTGGGACTGAGCAACCCCAGCTCCATTGCTATTCACTCTCATGTGTTTGCACTGACAGCTGTTCAGTCACTGCATCCTCAAAATCCCCTATGTAACCCCAAACCCCTGCCAGGAGATAAAAGTCATTGGCAGGATCATTTCTCCAGGAGGGAAGGGAGACAAGCAATACCACCTCCACTTTGTGCTCTTAAGTCTAACTGATTCCAAAAACTAAATAAGACTTTCCTCTACATGCTGCTTGTGCTAACGGAAGGCTCTAACTGATCTTGTAGGTTTTCTTCAGAAAGTCAACTGTTGCATTTTAAGTGTTCCTGTCTTTCTGGAAATCTGCAGATCTTCTTGCTCATATGGAATAGCACTGCTACTGCAAACTCTGCAGAGCTGGGAAATATCCACTGTGTCCTTCTCCCTCAAATCTAAAATGTTTAATTTCTGCCCTGCATTGGTTCAGTTTTGTGACCAGCAGATACGCTTCTCTGTGTCTTAAAATGTAGTTTCAAGAATGCAGTCAATGGTCAAAGCCCTAATTTGACAGTCAGACCCTGCAGTATAGTCTTTCTTTTCCAAAGCTGTCAGAAAACATCCTGTAATTCCAAGGAAGGACATGACCCCAGTAACATTCAAAATGTGCTCATACTGCAGACAGATGTGTCAACACTTTAAACAAGTAACTGGTCAGATTTATGATGCTAATTCTAGTAATATGTCTCCCAAAAGACCATAAGTCACCAAAGGAGAATGTTATTCTCTTAAAATGCAGAAATAGAGCAAAATTAGAATCACAGAATAGTTTGGACTGCAGTGGACCTCTGCTGGTCATGTAGTCCAAGGTCCACCCAAAGCAGAGACAACTTCAAAATAACATTAGGTGGCTCAGCGCTTTCAGACTTTGCTTTTTTCCAGTGAGTAGCTCTTGTTTTTTCTATTCCCTGACCCTGAAATTATCATACTGTATCTTGCCTAGCACTTCTGCAAGCATGGAGCACTGCACAGGCCTCTGGACTTTAGCACTCCCTTCCATCCGTGGCATCTATATTGGCACATCTTCAGAATTTTAGCTTCTCCTTTCCATCTCCCTCCATTTTCCTTCTCCCTCTCCTCTCCACCCTGTCTGGGGATTAGGGACAGTTTAAAACCTTGAGCAACATACTGCCCGAGGCTGGGGTGAGTAAGGAGTAGCACTAGAAAGCCACCACAGACAAAAATAAAATTAAGGAAAAAAAGTGTTACTGGGGAGAATTATTAATACTGTCAGCTGCCAGCCTGAATGATGGATTAAAATCTCTGAGGGGAGGATAGAGGGAGCAGTAATCCACGCAGCGTGCTGGGGAGTAGCACTTGCACTGAGACCATTACCTGGGTTTGGGGCCAGGAAGTCCTCAGGACCAACCGGAGCATCCCAGAGCCGGAAAGCTGCGCCCCCGGGGCCGGACAGCAGATCCCGGAGCCGGCGGCGGGTGCGGACAATGCTGCCGCGGCTCCCGCTCTCCGACCGCGGCTTTGAGAAGCCCCTCCGTCAGTCAGCAATGCTCACAGAGCCCGCTAGACGGTGCTGTCTGAAAGCCTGAAAAGAAAAGCCCAAACCACCCCGTTAGGCCTCAAATCTGTTTTCATTCGCGGTGCTCTGCCCACCACACCCGCCGCTGAGCAGCGGGAGCAACGCCCGGGGCGCAGGAGGACCCCCCCCCCTCGCCGCCCTTTTGCCCGGAGATGCCCACCCGAGCACCCACCCGTGAGCCCTGCCTGGGGCAGGCACCACTGCAGAAAGGCCACGTGTACGTGTTCCTGCAGAGTGCCAAATACGCACAAAAAAAGAACCAGATGGGCAAAATTTCCAAAGAAGGGCTGATGCATTTCCTCACCTGGCGTGCCACAGCCACAAGCACACCCTGTCCCCAAGCCAACAAGTCATAAGCCCCTTGGAGGTGCAGAACTCAGCCCTGCGTACAGCCCAGCCCTTGACGCAGAGGAAGGCAGTACCAGTGGTGTGAGGAGATACCCAACTTGTCTGACTTCTACACTACTCTTAACGTCTCTCCCTCAACTGGGGAAATGAAAGGCTCTTCCTCCTCAAAGCCTGACTCTAGAGCAGGGAAAGGATTTCACATCATCCTGGCAGCACCTCAGGGCTGCATGCATATGAGACACGGTTATCAGCCACTTCATGCCACGTATTTCCCACTTTGCACCGAACAGGCATGCCAAGATGCAACACAACCTCCCCCCTGATAAAGGCTCTGCTCCCTTCTCCCAAGCCAGGCTGTTTGAAAGTTTTCTGGGATGTTTCAAGTCTCTGTCTCCATGGCACCACCACGAAGAATCCCAGGAGATGCACTGCTTTGGGAAGGGGTCACTTATTCAGCAAGCACACCTGAGAAGTCAATGGAAGGCTTAGTCACACAGCTCCTGAGGTGAGCAGCTCCAGAGAGGACGCCTTCAACACTGGAGCGAGGGGAAGCTCATGGTCCAGGAGCCTCAACCCAGGGCAGCGACAGCCACCGAGGGAGCCTCAAGTCCTCACCGGGCCTTGCCCAGGAGCACACAGCTCCGCCGGGGCGAGCCGGGACTCACAGGGGGCGGTGCCAGGAGGGACGGCCCCGCCCCGAGCGGTCAAAATCCGCCCCAGGGAGAGCGCAGCGCCGGGACCGCGGCGAACAGAGCGGGGAGCGGGGCGGGTGACGGCAGTCAGGGCGGGAGGGGGCGGTTGGCGCCGGCAGCGCGAGCGGTGCGGGGAGCGCTCGGCTCATGAGCAGGGCCCGGTCTGGGAGCGCTGCTCCGGCGGTGGCAGCGTCGGCAC
>JASSUY010016272.1:0-18637 GCA_032466535.1 Forpus xanthops | reverse complement strand
TGATTAAGCTGGTATAAGCATCTACTGCGCATACTTCAAAGGCTGCCAGCAGTGATGAAGATTGTTGGAAGAAGTAAGCAACCCCAGAGACCCCCACCACTATTTTTTGTATGCATGCGAAGAACTTTCGGGAAAATTATGTAATCCATATGTAGTCTCATGAATATGTATGTGTGCTTGGTTGCTATATAAGGAACTGTTCGCGTGGCAATAAGTGGACGCACATTAGGAGGAGTTATCCCCCATGTATCCCGGCACTGTAATAAAGAATACAAAACTTTGTTGGCAAGTTTGTTACTGGAGTTCTCTCCAAATCAAGGACACCAGAACTGCATACAATATTCTAAGTGAGGTCAGAGACATAGCAACAGTCCTACTCTCAACATGCTCCTTCAGCTTCCTTTTTGCACCCTTTTGGAAAGAGACAGAAATTGTGCAATAAAATTCAAGGACACATGGAATTAGGGGCTCTGTATGCAATTTGCCCTATGACAACCTTTTGGCCTCTGGATCTTTATGCCATGAGATTTAGTATCAGGCATAAAAAGATTTAAGGTTTGGAGGGAGTTGCTTGAACTTGTTTAACAGATATTTTTAAAGCTTCAGGCAGTAAATACAGACTCATTAGATTGTTTATATACCTGAAGTTTGAGAAAGAACTGTATCAGCTGAAAAAATTACATTACAAACATTATTAAAATATGCATTTACATAATGAGCAAGTTTTTTCCTGTCTGGGTGCTTTGGTTCCTGCACATGGAAAAGACCACATTAAAATAAACAAATGAGCATTTTAGTTAAATGATCACACTCAGAAATGTAGGAGAATAACTTGACAACTAGGATACCCTCTGCAGTCATGCTCACAGCATTGCTTCTGGCTCCTTACTCTGTCTTCTCCCACACTCTACTTGTAGTAGAAGGAATTCTCAACTCAGACATTACTACTGTAGACCATTTTTTTTTCTTCATTTTCCTCTAATGACTGCAACAGGCTCATCACAGTCTTGCATGAATGGTTGCCACTAAAAGTGTAATATAACAGAAGGTAAAGAGGATACTCCTATACAGTTAAGCTTCTAAATGGAAACTAAAACATCATTTTTGCATTTTCTTCAGAGAAAGAAATGCCTTAGAATTAGAAACTTGTACTTTTCTCACCTATTCTTCTGTGAGATTATCTCATAGTTCTGAACAGTATTAAGATGGAATTGAATCATGAGTACATGAATGAAATTGCCAGCAGGACATTCTTTGTGAAGCTGGCTGTATTTAGGAATTTTCTCTTCTTCAAATCAGTGATTCCTACTTCTGTTTACCTTTCTGACACATTACAGGACTGTATAAGGTTCAGCTGGTGCACTTGTATGTACAGCAGAGATAATTACACAGGTTCTAGTTCTGCAGTTGAGCCTATCTAGACGGTTTGCACAGAAACAGCTATGCCAACTGTAATGTCAGGTCAATAATTATTTTAGGACTGCAACTGTTTGCACTGAGTAAGGTATCTTTAGTTAATCTGGAACATGAAGAAATCATCTTTGCAGTCTAAAATTTGTTCTTAGCACTCCCACATAGCAAGTAGCTTTATAGATATACTTGCTATTGTATCAGCCTCAACAGAATTATTCAAATTCCTGATATTGCTTTGATAAGATTTGCAGGATCATGATCTAGAGAAAATTATTAAAATAAATGTTATCATTTAGCTCCACCATTCAGTTGCATATGGAAATGTTCCAATGGAAAGGACATTAAGTTTTCACAACTGAGAAACAATCAGGGAGCTTCACTGTCAAAGATTTCCCAACCAAAAGCATTTCTCTTCTATCTGAGATAGATCAAGATTTTCACATTTACCCAAGGTGCAGGTCAGCTTGGAGTATCAGGGAAATTAAAAGATGGGCAAGAGTGACAAATTACAGCAAAGGGACATGCCATGTGAATACTTTGTGCTAGATTACCCTTCTGAGCTGAGGCCAGGAGGTGGCATTGCCAGGTAGGCATTTTCATCCCTGTGGACTGACTGAAACTTGGAACCAGCATCCTGTTCTTAATCCAGCTGTATCAGTGAGTGGATAAATGCTCTGACTGCTCATCGCTACTCTTTGCTGGAGTTACTCTTCTAGTACTTGGCAGTCAGATTGATCCCCTTCAGTGCTGATTTATTGGCAAAGCAGTTTCTGAAACACTCCTCAGCATTCAAGCAGATTCAGACAGGTATGGCACAGAATAATATCAATTGTTTAAATAGTATGTCTGATTTTCCTTGAGATTAACTCAGGGACATCCTGATTTGCTCCAACATTTGACTGTCACTGCTGGTACGTCCTGGTGGAAGATATTGTTAGGGATGGTAATAGTTTCCATTCTTACAGCTGGATGTAGAACACATAAAGAGTGAAATTAAAGAGTAGTTTTAAGACTATAAGTAGCAACTAAAGGGTGGCCAAAGCATGCACCTCCATACTGTGTAATGGAAAGTGTCAGAGGAGATCCAAATCTAATACTAACAGAACTGCTACATATGCACAGTACAGTGAGTTGTAAGCAGTAACTCAAATTTGAGGCTTAGTACTTGCACAGGAATAATTTCAAAACAGGAAAGAGAGTCATAGAAGATGTATGCAAGCCTGCTGTTCCATCATAGGGTTTTATCCTTCAGAACTAGTTAAAAATTTCAATAAGGCTTTAAATTTTGAAAAAAAAAAAAAAAAAAAAAAAAAAACTTTCACATTCAAGTATACATATTGTATGCGTAGCTATTATATTTTTAAATGCAGCATCTGCTTTTGGAGCAACACAGATATTGATAAGCATTGTAACAGTAACAAGAAAGAATTAAAAACTCGTGTTTGTACTTTCACCTAAATACTAAAGGTATATTTACATACGTTGCTTTTTAAATTGCATTAAATGTATATCATAGCCTTTAATTACTGAATAGAAACGTACTGTAATAAAATTACATTAATAAAAGCAGAGAAACTCCACAAGTACAGCATTCTTTGATATTCATTTAATGAATGCATTAGATGTGCTGCTTCTCTACTACAGTCTAAGTAGAATACTGTTTGATCACTAATAAAATACAATAACCATTCTGTTCATGAGATGAGCCTGAGAAATCACTTGCTGTTATGGGCCGAGTTATTCTGTTAATCCATACCCATGGGATTAACAGCAATTATATCCTTCGGGAAATCATGCAGCTTTCTAAATATATTTCTAGTTTTCTTCAGAAGTAGTGGTAGGAAAACAATAAATGAATGGAATATATAGAGTGATTTCCCACATTTTTTGAAAAGCAATTAATCTAATTGTATTACATTTACATAACTCCTAGGACTTTTGCTTGAAAAGTGGGCTTCCTTTATTCCATCTGTTGTACTTTATTCTATGACAGGAGAGAAATCACAACATGCTTCAGAGAGTTAATCATTAAAGACTATGAATTGCAGTTTTATGCACAAAAGGGCATAGGTACTTGGCACAAAGACACATTACATCATCTTATCACACTATCTGCTACACATTTAACTGCCTTTGATCTTATCTAATAATAGATATATTGCTGAAATAATCACCATTTAAATATATTAGGTTGTTTGACATAGGTACTACACACAAGGAAAATCAATAATGATTATACAATCACTAGATACAATGTAAACTGCATACCGCAAATGTCTTTACAGGGTTAGATAACATCACAGAAATCCTAATGAAAGTCAATAGCCATTAGTTTTTAGAAGCAGTACTTGAACTTTTGGGATTTTTACAATAACTAGTCCAACCTTAGGTGCAAGATTTTAAAACAAATGAAGATCAAAGAAAGAATGACAAGTAGATTTAACAAATATGTCTCTGGAACTGGTCAATATTTGCTGCGCTTTTGAAAAACTAGTAAATATATATTCATCTTCTGTAGTAAGTGGAATCTATGCTAGCAAGATTATCCAGAATCTTCAAGTGAAAGTATTATTTCAACATCTCTTTTTGTGATGATAGCTGAGCTAATAACCACCACCTGTTAGGTCTTACAAATTGAAGCCAGTGTGCAGAGGTAAGGTCGCTACATGGAATTCTTTAGCAAAACTGTATTCCACAATCTTAAGTAGCACAACCAAACAAAATGACAACAAAGTCTACAACAGCTATTAAATGTGTGCTCAAAATCAGAATATAGTTTATGAATAACGCTTTCTTTCAGTTCAGCCCCTCCGAAAGAGACACTTTATTATTGTTGCTATATTTTCTGAAGCTATATTCCTTATAATTTCAGCCTGTGAATATTTGGCAGGTTTTAATATTGAAAAGAAAGAATTATATTTTTATTGGAAATGTGTAAAAAATAATGTGTTTCTAGAGAAAGTTTACTGGTCCTTAGAGAAATATGCAAGGTTTTATCAGAAGTTGAGAATTAAAACTATTTCACATGCTTTGGCAAAGCAAGAACAAGGACTTTCAGCAGAAGGTATTTACCTTTAATCAAAGATGAATGCAGTTTTATATGTTCAGAAAATCAATTGGTAGTTCTTGGTACTTTCCAGATATAAAGAAAGTGCTCACTATAACTACACTGACATAAAGGCCCTGATGCTCTTCTCATCAGTAAGGTGTAGAAAAGATTCTATTGATAAGCAGGCTTTGAAAATAGCTGCATAGCTGTAAAACAATTTTGTTTCAATTAACTGCTATTCTAAGCAACATTCAGAAGGCAATACAGTATTTATTTTATATCTCAATGGCTTTGAATCAGAAAATTTTCAAATCTCAGTTTATAAGTAAACACCAAAAGAGGATAAAAAAAATCTTAAAAGTATAATCCATTCATTCTTGTCTTCTTATAAAATTAAAGATTTTGGAGCTATAGAACCAACAGTTTATAACCCTTATCTTCTATCCACTCAAACATGGCTGTCAAATTTACTGTTTAAGCTTTTCTTTGTAATCACACTATTACGCACTTCATCACCTTCCCCACCCCCATCATTTGATCTAATGGTTTTAAAGGGAAAGGAAATTACTTGTCTTCACTGCCAGCACTTGACACTTTTATGGGTCATTTGTAATGAAGCTATTCTTCGGTTTTAATGGAGACCTTGATTTGGACCAGTGTGAATAATTGTCAAAAGGTGATTAATTAAATAATCACCACCACCCTGTAAAATGGATCAACATATTACATTACACTGATCCAAAAGTTATTTTATTCCTGCATTAGACTTCAAATTCTATGCATTTAAACAAGCCTTAAACTGGGCCATATAATTTACTACACATTAATTATACATATTGTGTGGCTAAAGTAAGAAAAAGTGGTTTACACCTTTTTTAACTCTGTAAAATATGCTGCCAAGGTTTATAGCAATAAAAGATTCTTTGGGGGAATAATATTCCTTACTGACAATACACACACGGAGGGATAAAAAAAGTGAATAATATTATCTATATTAACCTTACATTTAAAAAGATCTCTCTGTTTTAGAAACACATAGTTTCAGGTGAAATGTGTCTTTTTTTAAAAGCCCACACAACACATTTAGTTACATCTGAACAAGAGACAAGCATATGGTTAATAGGCTGTACAGAAGATGGATACATATGTACGCTTAAATAAAGAAATATTATTCTTTAGTTTAGACAGTACTGTACAGGTTCACGCACTGCTGACTCTTCCAAGTAATAAACTTTGTTAGAGTCATAGCTTTTGTTAAACCTTATAGCCTTCAGTTCCTTTTAGACAGCTGAAATACTATTGGCAAAACTATTTATAATTTGCTCACGATCTATATAAATGAAATGTCAGGATTTTGAATCACAACTTTTGAGACTAAATAAGATAATGTAGCATTTTGGTTGCTGATCCTTTCCAGAAGAAATTAAGCTTAAAAGTATTGCTGTTTAAGGTATAAAAAGGCACAAAGCAAAGTTCATATATAAATAGTCATTGCGGGAAACTGGAGAGAGATAATTTTTTTTTCAAGCACATTTCTGCACTTATTCCAGTGTCTACAAAATACTTCAATAGACTGACAACAGAGTTACATTTCAGACGAACATGAAATAACACCAACATGTTAAATGATGATAGAAAAGGCAATAATTCACAGAAATATGTAGGTGTCTGTTGTACACACAAGGCAAATAGCTGTTTTGAACTGTGAAGACTATCTAAAGGTTTAGTGTTCACCTTGGATTCCTGCTGCCTACATAAGTACAGAGACCTAAATCCGCTGCATACTGGGACTAACTGATCAAAGCAGTAGTTAAATCTATCCATGGAAAATCTAAGTAGTCTTTGGAGGCAACTCTTTGAATGCAGATTAGTGATTTCATTGAAGTAGTCAATCAACTGCTTTTTTTCTGGTTGTTAAAATGTCACTGAGTGAACACAGTAGATAAAAAAAATGATGAGCAAAAAATAATATTTCAACTTGAACAAACTTGCTATTTGTAGACTGGATCACATGAATCTGCTTCAGTCAAGATCATCTCAGAGGTAGCTACAGGAATGAATCCCACAAAGGGACTAAGTTTAATCATCCAATCCCAGACTGTATTGATTTTGGAACTACTTGCAATGACTATATAAATAAGCCATTTCTTTGCAACTGTATCTAGAGTCGGTCATGAACCCAAAACCTTCACAACCTGGTCCAAAGTGAATTATGCCCTGCAGAAATAAATTAATAAAACTAACACAGCTAGGCTTCTCTACCAACTTATTTTCACGTTTCAAGAGCTTAAAAATATAAAATCAATAATCATTTAGTCATAAGGGTAAATGAAGCGACAGAACATCAAAGTATACCCTTTAGCCATTCAAGTCATTCTAGGTAATTTATCTCATCAAAAGGCACTGGTAATAATCCTTTCCACTCTGAGACAAGCCTCCACACAGCTGCTGTATTATCCTAGAGTAAACAAGTTTGGAGAAAATATTAAAAATCAATATCTGTTTCCTTCTATCAGGCCAGATGGCATCCATCATAAATCTGACTTTGTAAAGAGTTCTTTAGGTTTAGCAGCTAGAGTGTGAAAGACAACTGAATTAACAATATAAAACTAAGGCCAGTTTAATAGGAATTGACAGCTGGATTTCCTTAAACTTACAATATTGAGGCAACCAAACAATTTGCTAAAATTAAACAGACATGGAAAACAATCCATTACATTAATGTGCTATCTTAAGGAAGCTTTGGCTAATCTTAGACACTCCAAGTAGTAACATTAACTTCACAGAATCCATAACAGCACAAACATGAAAGACTCCCAATTGCCATTTTTCGCATTCCTGTGGTTCTCATGCCGCAAAACACAGCAATCACCTCTTCTTTGAGGGTCTGCCACATAGCCCTGTTGCTGTCAGGCAGTACTCACAAAAAGTTTCGAAAAAAGGAACCGATTACAACATCCTGAACACAATAGTTGCAATTCTCAATCGCATTTTGTAGCAGCTGTTTAAGTCACTTTTGCATGGAAAAACAAATCTGCAAGTTCATCTCAGTCCTGTATGTGCAGCTTTAATGTTGAATGCTTGTAGGCTACAGATTGCGCCACCAAGCAGGCAACAGCCCTCTTCATCCTCCAGTATAAACTAGGGCTTCAAAGTGCAAGAGTGCTGTAAAGACTGTCATATTTCATGTTTTATATCCTGCCAAGGGATGTTTTCCTAAGTATTGTGGAAATGGGTTATCAAGTGTCCTTTTGTAAACCTGTGCAATGGGGTGCGTCATGGTAGAGAGGGCTCTGGAATTCCTTAGTTCAGGCTGCACAAGCTCCCCTTTTATTGACATGTGGACTACCCTCTCAGTCAGACTCTTTCATCCTCTCCTGCTGCTTTCACTTAAACAATCTTCTGTTCCTTGGGTGCATCCAGAATGTGGGACTTCCAACCCTCGACTTCAGATGTGAAAGACTCAACAAAAACTCACCCTGTCAGTGTTCAAGGTGACATCACAGCATGTGGCTTTTAGATGGATTTGAGAATAGATCTTCAAACAGAAACATTGCTGCAAGCTTATTCACATTGTGGCTAATCACTGCGCCATGATCCAGTTTGATGCCAACTTAATTTCAAGGTTAGGTCTTCTGGTTCACACATGACACAGATATTTATGTACTGAAGGGGCTTCAATTAGTCACCAACTGTAGTAAAACTTACTTGTGACATTATATTTCAGATTTCATCAGAAACATATGCTTTTTAATCAATCCATCATTTGTTCTCAGTCATCTGTGTTTTCCCAAAGTAGATGCACATTCATTTCTCTGTGTTGGAGAATGACTCAGACTTCACTACAGTACTTTTCCTTATGTCTATATAGCCCCAGAATGAAATAATTTACAGTCTTGCCAAATCTGTGGCCAAGAGTAGATGAATTATTTGTTGAGCTTTTTGTAGTTTCATATTTGGAATTAGCTAAAAAGATAATTTGAATATTTTCAGTTCAGTTACACAAAATCGTAAACATCAGGTGATAAGGCAACATATCTTCTCTCAAGGAAACCTGAGAAAAGGCATAGCCTTGTGCAACTTTTTTGGCTTATTATGGGGAACAAAGGGATGTATTCTCAGGGTGCTGAGGGAAGGGCTTCTGAATGGTGGTAGGTGCCTGGGACAGGCTCTTTTTCAGGAAAAATGGGGGAAGCTGCTGGGATAGATACTGGTATCCTCCTGTTTTTCCAAGCTGCTGTTTCTTCTCTCAGGTGCAGCAGATGTAATGGACAGTATGATCATTTGTGTGGTTGCCTGGAAGAGCCACTGGCTCTCTTAGAGCAGCCTGGGTAGGACTGTGGTAAATTCTTCATTTTAAGTCAAAAGTGTGAACTCTTTCAAATTTAAAACCTAGGGGTCCTATGTCACACAAACGACCATACTATGCAAATGCCAATAGTCCCGTCTGCCACCCATCCTTTATTCTCAGCTGTGTATGCCATGGCTTTATTTATTTGCAGGAGCATACGGCAGGCTATCAAATAAGCAAGCATCATTCCAGAGATATAAGACCTGGAGGGCTTCCAGCTTTTGGGATTCTTCTCCCACTCCCATGCTAGCTTCTCTCCCTTCTCACAAAGATTCTTCCTTCCCTCTGCTCTCTGATCCTGTTATTGGGTTCACAGCACAAATGACTTTGTAGTGAAATTTGCTAGCATAATAAGTTTCAATTAGTAGCTGTGCTGGAGGGCAAAGGGTGTCTTGTGACATGGTAACATTTGCCTATGAAATTGCACCTACAAAGAGAACTGGGACAGAGAAGTGCAAAGCTGTGGGAGGAGGGAATAAGTTTGAAGAACTAGAAGAAAGCAAAAGAAAATAACCTGGTACTATGAAAAAGCCCGAGAAGAGATTGGCAAGATGAGTTAGATGTTTAGCAGAGATCTAGATATGTTTCTGGGAATAGAATCTGGATATCAGCTGACTGGAAAGGTACTTACTCTGTAGTATCTCGGTGATGTGGAGCAGTGTTACTTATACATTTCCAGTCTCCCCCTTTCAAATCAGTATCAGTATTCTCATTCACATAAAAGGGTATAGAATGAAGGACTGATTGTGCCAGAAAAGTCATTAGATTTAAGTTATTTTCCTTTCCCGCAGATCTTCCATGAGATAAGATGGTTACATTGAAGATAATTATATAATATATGATAATTTAAATAATAAAGATGGTGAGACAAACATGATGGTTATTTCCCCTTAAAAACTGTAATCATTATACCATACTATATTATGTCAATGCTAAAGGCAACAGGGCAACAGAGTTAGGTTTTTATTAAGCAGAGCTCTATAATTAACCTTCCTATTTCATTTTCTACAAATAATGTTATTATTGATGTTATCATACCTCTGAACTTAATGGTAGACAAATAAAGGTAATTATTTTAGTAAGTATTGTCAATATTAAATGCTTTATTAGGTGAAGTAGAAAGATTAGACAAAGCTTCTTCTAAAATACAATGGCTGAAATAATATTCTTTAGTATTTTTATTATTGTTATGTATATTTTGACTTTGTTGCCAGCACTACTAACTCACATGATCATGGCAGGTATCCTTATTTAAAAATGTTTCCAGTGGTTCACTCTAGAGGGCATAAAGTCTTGGCTTCATACAGCAACTTATAAATGACTTCAAATGCCTACTTTAAAAACCAAAACCAAAACCATATTCCTTGGTTTTTGTGCTAATTTCAAGTTGTGTGAACAGAGGCCACAACATTTGGTACAAATTAAGGATATCCATTGTTAAGGGGTAATAAATACCCCACCTTATATTTGCAGTGGTGAACCATTGGCCTTTTCTTCTTTTTTATTGATATGGACTTAAATAGAGATACTGACTTCACCTGAACTTCAGAGAGTGAAGACACAATCATCCAAGTTTGATGGAAAAAAAGAAAAAAAGATGTACACACTGAGAATATCATGCAGCCTCTTTTACATGAGGGACATGGCAGAGGATTTAAACAAAACTTTTCATAATTCTGCACAAAAATTGCTATAGGCAGGTGATCAAACACTCAGAAAGGAAAAATGCTTACTTACTCAGGAACTGGAGGCAACAACATTCTGTGGCCAAAGAATAATAAGTCTGCCAACGGGGTCAAGACTCAGTATAAGTTTACCTTCATCACTGAGGATGGATACCTCTGCTGCAACTTTTTTACTTTTAAGTATGATGTCTAGTCCTGATGCAGTCACCCTATATTCTCCCTATGGTCAGTGGAAGAAAATAGACATTTCCAGAGATGCTAAGATAAGCATTTAAAATAGGACAGCTGAACGGCCCTTAAGAACACTTAGTCCTCTCCATTGATTGTAAGGACAGCCTAAAGGAAATAGCTCAAACATAGGCACAAAAAGTTATTTGTTTGAAGCTCCACCAGAATCTCACCGTGGGAAACTGATATTCAACCTAGAGATCAGCTAAATGTCTTTGTCACCTCTAAAGCTAATCACATCTAAGCTTAATCAAGCTCAGAATTATCTCCATAGATAAAATAACTGAGCTAGCACTAAATCTTTTAAGGAAGACATTTCTTCTGAGATGCCTTCTTACACAGAAGCCTATGGAAAAGGATCATTTTATAGAAAGTAACAGTCTCTATAATCACAAATATTTATTTAAACAGTCTGACTCTATTGAGTATAGAGGTTGATTGCACACTACAGGTCATAATTTTGCCAGAAGTCTCTATGTCTCAGTAGACAAAACTGACCAAACTGAAGTCACCAAGATGTTGTCTTGTCAGCCTGAGACTTGAACATCTGCCACAGGAGAGTTCAAATGATAAAACTGCTACACTGAAGAAGGTATTGGCTGGAGATGTTAAGTGGTAAATTGCACAGAAAGATCCTTCATCATGAGTCAAGAAAGATCTTGGAATTTACCTTTTTCAGAATGATTACATTTAATTCCCTGATAACCAATTGTGCTTCTTTGAAAAAGTAAAACAAAACACAATCCTGAACTCCATCCCTCAGCTGGACATGACTGCTCTCAAGAAGAGTTTATTCCTTGCCATCTCTTTCCTGTGTTTTCACTTTTTTGCAAAGTTAGCCATTCAGCACGTGCTTACCTCAAATTTGTTGAAATACAAAATATTTATACAAATCCAGAATGGATTTGTATAAACTGCACATGGTCAGTTGCTAAAGATCAAAAGTAACAACCCTTATTAAACGAAAGCATCCTCTCTGCTCCATTTGCATTTGGGCAAAAATATTTCCAAACTTTAAGGACAGCCTGATATCTAAATACCTAAATGATATAGACCTCTAATCTCAAAGCAGTTCCTGTTTATTGTGTAACCCACTTAATTTTGATAGAAGTCTATTGTGGGGAAGATCATTACCTGGTGTAATGTACTAGCACTGATCATTCAGCCAGCAAAGTGACCAAAAGCCCCCAAAAGCTAGGGTTAGAATCAGGCACCACAATTTTTTCTTATTGCAAAGATATCTGAAGTGCCTATTCATAGATAATTCCAGGCAATTTTATCACCAGTTCCCTTGATACAGGCACTTTCTACATCTCCTACAATCCAAGATTTCTTAATTTGCTCATCTAAGAGCATAGTAAAACTGTGGTTAATGATTCAACAGAAAAGTTTAAATTCAGTTCATGTATGCACAAAAAAACCCATGTACATGGCACCATCCTAACTTTAAAATGATAGATAAAAAATTCATATGTACCCATAGGAAAAACTGAACTTTGCTATTTTTAGAATTTTTTTAATGAGCACAAACTCACTCTTTCTTTTGATAAGTATCATGAAAAATTGAACACTGTTAATTTTCACTTGTGATGATTCTTTAATATTAGACATTTATTTACACAAATTACGGATCTTAAATTGAACTATATTCCTGCAGTTCCTCTGTTCAATTGAATACTTTGAATCTTTAATAGAAATAGAGCAGCTTTCCATTTACACAACATACCTGTATTATAAAAACAGGACAATAAAACAATATTGTTTTCAGATAGTAGAAAAAAATTAAATTACAATTGTTTGATATACATACATATATATAATCTATACTATATATGAACAGATTAATATACTTTATTCAAATATACTTTTTAATTTACTTTTTAACTTATCAGATAGATGGGCTATACCTGCTCAAAAAGATGTTGCAATGGTTTAAGACTATCACACAGTTCGCTCACTCCATCCCCCCTCTTTCTTCTTCCCACTCCCTGGGTGATGGGGAGCAGAATCGAAAGAATGGAACTCCCACAGGTTGAGATAAGGACAGTCTAGTAACTAAAGTATAACACAAACCCACTACTGTTACCACCAATAATAATAATTACAAGGGAAATAACAAGGGAAGAGAATACAATCGCTCACCACCTGATACCATCCCCGACCCAGCAGTAAACCCAACCCTTCTGGGTCCCTGCCCTTCATTTTTACATCCTGGGCATGGTGTGCTGTGGTATGGAATACCTCTTTGGCTAGTTTGAGCCAGGTGTCCTGTCTCTGCTTCCTCCCAGCTTCCCCTCCTCCATGGCAGAGCATGAGACTCAGAAAGCCCTTGGTCAGACTAAACATAATCAAGCAGTTACCACACAACATGCCAAAGCCTTACTGAGGAATGACTAAATTATTCATCACAGTAAAGCTAGAAATATCCTGGTTGAAAGAGCCTGACAACTTCAGCATCCAAAAAGATTGTTGATCCTTAAATGTTCTCATTTTTTTTCCAGTTGTCATGATGATTGGCACATTAGCCAGGCTGAGCACGAGCCTCACAAATACAGTTGTAAACTAGACAAAGTGTATGAGCTGTGATTGGAAGTTAAGCACTAGAAAAATGAATCTCATGTCTCCTACAGTATAAAACTATTCTTATACTGCGGAGGAAAGGAGTTTGTTCTGACAGTCCCAGCCCAGAGATCAGCAGAATCAGAATTCAATCAGGAACTTGAGAGCAAACAAAAACGTAATTTTCTTCTGATAGGCCACTTTTTCTGGGTTATGGACAATTGCTGTTGTAATCTGTGCTTTCAGCCACTCCTGCAGTGACTTTCTGTTATCTCTTCTACAGCTTTTACATCTGTAACTCGTTTTGTCTTATCTGCAACATCTGAAATAGGTGCCAGGATAATAAGAGTAAATTAATTTCTGTCTGAGGCTGATTTACCTTGATTTGATGTGCATCTAGCAATATGGGCTTTTTTTTTTAACAGTAATCACAGGCACCTACATTCCACAAGAAATATATCCTGTTGTTGTATATGGTTAGTTAACTAATATTTTGGTAATGGACATCTGAGCTTCACAGAGCTAAAAAATATTGTGACATCTTAATAGACTTTATAAACATCTTTCAGAGCTCTGCCACAGGGCTTATGGTAACTGAAACATGTACAACTTTCATAGTGCTGTTTGAAAAAGGTTGTAAACTCATCAGGTTTATGAGTAACTCCATAGTTCCTAATCAGAAGCAATTATCTTTTTGAAAGAGATCTATCTTAAAAACCAAAGTATTGTTCTGAAGCTGTATACACCAAACAAGTCACAAGGAGTGACACACACATAGTTTTACATAGTTTACAAAGTCTTTAAAATAAATAGCTCTGATTCCAGGAATCTAAAAGTTATTAACTGTTTAAATATTCATAAATATAGTTGAATATTTGATAAAATTAGTCAAAATCTTTTGGTAAGATGTCTTTAAAGAGAGAAAAAAATGTTAATTTTACAGAAAAGTAGAAATGAATTTATAAAATACAGATAAGAATATTTGTGCTTGCACATTAATTAATCTTCTATTTTACAAGTGCTGAACATAACATAGCTAAAGAAAAATATTATAAAATTTGCCACACTGATGTTCTTATAGTCCTTGTTCATACTTTTCTAGGTAAAAAAATCAGTAATTTCTGCATTGGGTCACCAGCAGTCCTGACAAAATACCCACCAATGCCAGAACTGAGCTACCTTTACCTCAGAGATTTCAGAAGAAAGCTACACTAATAATTCCTAGTCTAGAAAACTGCATCTAGAAGCTCAACATGACCCAGCAATGTGCACTTGCAGCCCAAAAAAGCCAATTCTATGCTGGGTTGCATCAAAAGGAGCATGACCAGCAGGTGGAGGGAGATGATTATTTTCCTCTAATCTGCCCCCATGAGACCCCACCTGCAGTACTATGTTCAGCCCTGGGGACCCCAACACAAGAGAAATGTTGACCTGTTGCAATGACTTCAGAGGAGGTCACGAAGATGCTCAGAGGGCTGGAGCATCCTGAAGACAAGACTGAGAGAATTGGGGTTCATCTTGGAGAAGAAAAGGCTCAGGGGAGACCTTGGAGCAGCCTTCCGGTAACTGAAAGGGGTTTACAAGGAATCTAGAGAGGGACCTTTTACAGGGGCATGTAGTGACAGAACAAGGGGGAATGGCTTTAAACTGAAAGAAGGCAGATTTAGGTTAAATATTAGGGTGATATTTTTACGCAAGGGTGGTTAGACACTGGAACAGGTTGCCCAGAGAAGTTGTGGATGCCTCATCCCCGGAAGTGTTCAAGGCCAGGCTTGATGGGACTTTGAGCAACCTGGTCTAGCGGAAGGTGTCCCTTCCACTGCCTATGGCAGGAGGGGCTGGAAGATGATCTTTAAGGTCCCTTTCAATCAAAGCCATTTTATGATTCTATGATATTAAACAGTTAATACAAAGTTTTCCTTTCTCTTTTACTCTGTTATCATGATAAAAAAAATGGTACATTTTTAGGGCATAAGTGACCTTTGCTGAAGGTACTATATTTTGGTTACTTTTGTAACTTTTCTGTTTAACCTAATTTATTTGTAGTTTAAGTAACTTTCTCTAATCTGTCATTCCCATTCTCACACTTGATGAAATAAAGATATATCATCTTGTAAATACATTACTTCAGGCAGTTAAAAAGCCAGGATAGATATTTTGTTGGACAAGAGCTTAGGCATATCAATATTAAATTTCTCCAGAACTCCAAGTTAGAATGGTAGAAATCACCACAATGATATTCACCTACCACACCATTCATGCTTACTTCAGGTTCCTCTTATCATTTTAGTTTCTGAGTTGCCTCATATCCACTGTACAAGAACGTAAGATCTGGAATAAATATCTCTCACCAGCTTTTAAAAATGTTCAGCTAAATATGTTGATGCCTAAACACTGTTCATATTCATTTTATTAACCCAGCAGTGCTAAACTAGGAGAAGCAGTAAGCCAATGAATACACTTCCAATATGCTTAAAGTATTTCATATTTGCTGTTTTTTAAATTATTAGCCTTTTAAAATTCACAATTTACATTTTACCTGTTGTAGTTGATAGTTTAATAACCAATTAGAAAGTATTTCAGCTATATTGAATAGTATTTGGTGAACTGAATATTTTTGTGCTTGGAATAATCTTCTCTTTTTTTATCTTGAATACTTCACTGTTGATAATTCTGGTATAGCTGTAAAGTACTTACTGGAGAACAGATAATTTACAAATGCTGTTGAAATGTGGTTTAAGTAACTGCATTTTCTAGTTTACTGTGAATTGGAAAAGGAGAACTGAAGAGGCACTAGCAAAGCAGATTAATGTGGCTGAAGTTATGTTCTCTATTACCCTTATATTTATGAATGATATGGATGAAAGCTGGCAATGTATGCTGGTAATTGTCATAGTCAGTCAGGCCTTGTTATAACGTATTCAGAGCTGAAGGTATATTGATGCTCATATCAAAGCAAACCAAAAGTTTCACTAAACTTGGTGTTTATTGTTTAATACTGACCATGTTGCTGGCAGGCAAACTGAAACCAGAGTTTCACTGGCAACTGCAGCAAAACATACAGCAAGTTTTTTGTACTCTATCTTGGTATTTCTCAAAATATTTTCTCAGACATTTCTCATTTGAAAGAAACTTCTCTTTATGTGCCCAGAAATTCCAGTTTGCTGCAAGAACATATTGCTTCTGCTGATGCAGTATCTGGAGAAGCCTTTTAAAATATCTACTACTGTTTCTGAATGGCTGAAGTTTTGCATGCTAACACTGTACATGGCCTCAGTTGAGGTACAGAAATTTCACAGATTCTGACATCTGTGACCAGAAATCTAATGTTTAAAGTTGCAGTTAAACAGTGTATGATATTATCATGTGCTGTTTAAGAAGAGGACTGAGAAACTGCTCTGTCTGCTAGTCCTACTTGGAGTCCTGATCTGGTTTACCATCTGAAAAGTATTTGAACTAGCATGATAGGGTAGGGAAGGACAAATGGCCAAGGGTGGAAATTAATGAGGCAAGAGAGAGTGTGTGTGTGAACAATAAGAACAAGCAGTTTTGTGACTCTTATGATCTACATCCTAAAACGTTGTCTGAAGACCAACACATCTTCACCTCATTAGTGTACTAGGAAGAAAATACTGCTGGTACAATGTTAGCTGTATGTTCCTCTGCTTGTCTCACTGTTGGGATTCAGTCAGATGTCCTCTGAAAGTACTGAGTGGACAGAGTATTTTACAAAACAGTGCCAAAGAGCTACTCACTGCCTTTTACCTCATTCCCATTAGCACTCAGCTGAGGTATGGAGGACCTGGGTGGAAGATGTCCTCTGCTTAACACGGAGTGACAGAATAGAAGTGGCTATGTGTTTCATATCCTCTTTTTGTTACTGCTGAAGAATAATTTAAATGTTGTCACTGTGGGGACTTCAGCCTGATTCTCGAGTGTGCATTTTAGTAACCCAATGTACAGAATCCTCATGCTGCCTTGCTCTTCGGCACAGATAATGCTTACTTTGTATACAGACCTAGTGCCAATTAGGAAAAGTGAGCAAGTAGTATCTGCTTAGGCTTATGAGAGCCCATGATCAGATGAAATGAGGTGTGGATCAGACGCACCAGCAGCCTGGACCTTCTACATTTTACCTGTAACCTTGACACTCATGACAGGGAAGTAGACCCTACATACCATTGGCTGTATGAGAAATAGTTGGAGTCTGTTCACAATTGCAACTGTCAAGGAAATAAATGAAATCGATGCTTTCTGAAGTCTTCCTTAGTGACTGGCTTTACCCCATCTTCAATGAGAGTGCCAAGAGTCACCGAATGGGCCCCAAGTTCTCCACAAGACTTGCCCAGGAGTGGGCAGCTCAGCTGACTCACAGGGGGCAGAGCCAGAAGGGATTTCACCAGCCCTGAGTGGTTAAAATCCCGGCCCAGGGAAGGAGCAGGGTCTGGTGTGGTAGTTCGTGCTGGCAGGGTGACTGTGCAGGCGAGGGGGATGGTGAGCCCTCGCTATATGACCAGGTCTTGGTCTGGGAGCTCTGCTCTGGCTGCCTTGGCAGTGGCCAGCATGGGTACCCAGACAGAGGCAATGAGAGGGGAGGCTGCAGTGCAGAGCTTGTAGTATAGAGGATGCTTGCACTGCTCTGTTGAGAGGAGGGTGAGCAATGGGCAGGGCTGCATTCTGTGCTCCCCGGTGGAGGTTCTCTTGCAGCAGGTGGCTGAGCTGTGAGACGCTGTCAATCAGCTGAAAGATGTCAGGGAAGCTGAGAGGAAGCAGCACTGCTTGTGCCTGGCCCAAATTGTGCAGGGGCCTGAAGCATCCATCGTAGCTGATGCAGGAAAGAAAGAGGCTGCTAACTCAGGAAGTTGAAAAAGAGTAACAAAAAAAAACCAAACCAAACCAAAAAAAAAAAAAAAAACAAAAACAAACAAAAAAAAAAAAACCAAAACAAAAAAGGAGGAAGAGGACAATTGAAAGCAAGGGACCTCTTCCTATATCTGTTGTCCTTACCCAGAACCGCTTTGCAGTTCTGCAGGGGTCTAACAAGGAAACACTTGCCTCTCTGTCATGGGTTCAGCAGCAGCAGTCATTTTTCCCCTTTAAGCAGTACCTGGTGTAGCACTGTGTTTTGAATTTTCGGCTTGGGAACAGTGCTGACAACATCAGTGTTTATAGTTATGGCTTAGAATGTTTTGGTTTGACCCAGGACTTTCCAAGTTGCATGCTCTGCCAGGGAGGAGGGAAGCCTGGAAGAAGCCGGGCGAAAGGAGAGACAGGGCACCTGACCTGGGCTGACCAAGGAGGTATTCCATACCACAGTACGTCATGCCCAGTTCTACTTCTGGGGGCAGGAAT
>JASSUY010016271.1:0-39209 GCA_032466535.1 Forpus xanthops | reverse complement strand
CATTTTCCCCGGGACTGGGGAAGAAAAAGAGGGGGGGGTGCACAGAACTGTTTGAGGGGGCCTCAAACTACGACAATCCCATACATCCAGATGGTATCTCTGCATGTGACAGGGTGGGGAGGAAGGACGTCCTCCTTCAACCTCAGCTGAGGAGCAGCTCAGATTTTATATAAGCTGAACAACAACCCTACACAGAATACTTCATCCAAACAAAAAAACTGCAGCAGCCTCACAGTGCCTTCAGGCAAATGTTCTGACCCAGAGAGAGCATTAAGGCCTATTTACAATTACATATCATGGCATCAAAATATGTTTGAACCGTAATGCTTGTAGCTTCTGCCTTGCTGGTATGAAATTTAGTGTACATGCTCAAGCAGTCAAGTGTTCTCCAAGGGAATGTAACTTGTACGAACACAGAGCCTAAAAGAATCATGACTTCAGGTATTAATTATATGAGTTCTGAATAAGTTTTATAAATGTCGAGTCAAAAAGGCCTTGAATGGATTCATGAACTTTTCCTAAACATAATTTTAGCTCTAATTTCTATAACCAATGATGATATAAGTGAGAAATGAAAGTTGTCCATTTTACAGCCTGTAACTATGTATTTGCAAGATTCAAGTCTTTAAAAAAAAAGAGGCCAAAATGAAAATAAAAAAGCCCCATCTTTTCTATTGCTGTTAAAAATGAGATTACAGTCAAGCTGGTTATCAGAACTACTGACCTATTACGAGAAGTAAACAACTGGGTTTAAATTTAATGTTAAATTTTTCTAAGTGTTAAGACTAAAATTACTGTAAGTATTTTAGATACGCGTTTTTATTAGGGTTCACAGCCAGGACTTTGCTATGCATCTTCAACTTCTAAGAGACTGTAATAGTTACCACATAGTATTGCAATAGCATACAAAGTGATTGCCACAATATACTAAATTCACAAAATCATCTTGATTCATTCTTAAAATCCCTAATCTAGTCATGGAATATTTTAATGTTTTTTATGTTCAGATGGTCATATTTTACTTAAAGGAAAAATGGCCAATATGCTGTTAAATTAAAAAAATGAGAGCAATGCAACTGGAGAGAGGGGTGGGCTTGACAAAGAAAGTAGAACAAAATTCAGGCAAAAGCTTGAAGCTCAGATACAAAAGTCCTAAAACAAACTTCAGATAAAGAAGTTCCAACAATACCCTGGAGTTATACTTTTTAAACTGTCATGTGTTCACCACAACAATCTTTTCACGCCGTTTAATAATGTGAAATAATATCACATAATAGCCAGTATTTTTACATACATGAAAAAATTATACTGTTTTAAAATCCTGCTTATCAATTTGCTTATTCACAAAACGGACCAATAACATGATGTGCAATGAAGCAAACTGTAGCTAAGAATTCTCACCCTTTTCTCTTTCATGGTCTATGCTTTTTTCAGGTATATTTCTTTAGAGAGAAGAGTGTCCTGGTTTAAGCCCAGCCTTAACTCACTCAGTTGTCAGCTCACTCCCCACCCCACCCCCCTCTTACTCTCTTCCTGCTCCTGGAGGGATGGGGAGAAGAATCGAAAGAATGTAACTCCCTTGGGTTGAGATGAGAACAGTCCAGTAAGTAAGGTATAACACAAACCACTGCTGCAGCCACCAATAATAAAAACGATAAGGGAAATAACAAAGGCAGAGAACACAACTGCTCACCACCCGCTGACCGATACCCAGCCTGACCAAGCAGCGATCTAACCCTTCCAGGTCCCTGCCCCCAGTTTTTACACCCTGGGCATGAGGTGCTATGGTCAGTTTGGGTCAGGCGTCCTGTCTCTGCTTCCTCCCAGCTTTCCCTCCTCTCTGGCACAGCATGAGACTCAGAAAGTCATTGGCCAGAATAAACATGACTGAGCTGTAACTAAAAAACATCAGTGTTATCAATGTTGTTCCCAGGCTGAAAGTCAAAAACAGCGCTGTACCAGCTACTAAGAAGGAGAAAAATGACTGCTACTGCTGAACTCAGGACAAAGAGAAACATGATTTTTTGAACACAATATATTGTCTTCTGTTCAGCACATAAACACAGATGCACACTTGTTTCATGTGAGACTTTTGTCTTCATTAGTAATGCTTCTGCTTCATTCCTTTCTACTGTAATGGAGATTCTCATGAGTCATGTAGTGTACTTGATGAAAAATCAGAAGTTCAGGGCTTTCCACATCATTGCTAGGCTGAATATAGAAAACTGCACAAAACTTCCTTAAAATTTCAAGGTTTCCTGGCAGTCCATGGAAATTCTGCTTGCAGCTGGGATGAAGGGCTGGACTAAAACACACATACTAACAAACTACCACATTTAGAAGCTACAAACATGCTTTTTGATTAAAACACTGTAAAGTTTTGATGACTTCTAGACTGCATACATTGTTCGGAGGAATGTTAGAAACACCTCTTCAGTCCATGGTAAGGGGCATGAAGACTAAAGTGAAGCCTATGCATCATTTTTCAGTATTTTGAACTACCAGTAACAAGAATGAGAGAACAAAAAAATCAAATCAAAACAAACAAAAAAAACCAACCACAGTATAAATCAATCATCCACCTGAAATTTTCTGTATAAGCTCCTTGTTTTTCAAATCATAATTACTCTATAAGGAAAAAAAAAATTAAAATATCCATGGTCTTCCTTATATCTCTGAATTCACTTAAATTCAACTGTAAGAAAAAGATACATATTAATAATAATAATTTAAACACAGACCTCCAAAGCTACAATTCTGCCTAACGTTTTCCCATCTTTTCCACATCTGGAAGCTCTGAACAAGAGGAAGAGGACTCAAGTTAGCCTGATGAGGCAGTAGTGCATGGAACTACAACACAGGAAAACAAATCACTTAATGATTTAGCCACTTAAACACAAGGCACAAGCAACTAGCAAAAAAAGGACCAGGAAGAACCATAAAGAGCATATTTTGTTCACAGAACATAGTATCGATGCTGATTTAAAAGAAAATGAGAAAATATTATTAGGGACAAACCAGTGTTAACTGATCTAACTTGAAAATGAAAGGAGCAAGATGGAAAAGCTTTCCTCTATTAAAAATTAATGAAAATACATAGCTTTAGAGATACATTGACAGACAAAGTACACGCAGTCTCCTGTTCTATAAATGTATCTCATTATAATCATAGCTATAGGGAGATCTAGTTTGAATTCCGATTTTACTTCTCAATGGATAACACATTATTTCAGAAAACCCTAACATGCTGTTGATTAGGAGTAAAACGGCATGGCCACGCTCAATTCTTATCATGGGTCATTAAGGTACTTGACTTGTTCATTATAGGACTTGGTGGTTAGCTTCACTGTTAACTTTGTTGATCATAGAAATCCTTCAGAAAATACCAGATAATTGTGGGGAACTGCTAACATCAGCCACAAGAGGCCATCAGAGAAATTTTCCCAAGGATTTAGTCCCTCCTTGAATACAGTATTGTAGCCTTTACACGGTTAGCAACCTCTGTATCTTTTATCCTATTGGTATGATACAACATGTTTTCTAATGGCATGATGACTTAGAGGATTTATCGGATCGCTCATGAACCAGCTGCAGCTTGGGAGGGGTACCTGACTTAGCCTTGTATTGTGCAGGCATTCCTACTTTTGCAGTATCACCTTTTACTTAAAAAAATTGGTATTTAGCGACGGTTAAGACCTTTTTGCTATGGACTGACTATAATAAAATAGTTCAGCTCTTACGTACTAGGATTACTGAAAAAAAAGTTAATTTATCCCTTAATACTTGATATCAGAACTAGCAATAGAGTCCCCTTCACAACTGCTTTGCTGGTACTCTGACAGAAGGCATTTTGCTTCAGTAGCAAAGATGCGGACAGTTGATCATACTGACACTTCTATTCTCATAGCCGCCTTTCTCACACACACAAAGACGCACAGCCACAGATGTTCATTTTTCACTCACAATTTTATTCAAAAAAACCTCAAACAGCTGAAGTATATTGTGCATTCTTTTCTTGACAGTCCAAATATGAAAAAAAATATCAAGAGTTAATACATGAAAAGTAATAAAGATGTACCAATGCAACAGAGCAGGAAGGTAAGAGCAGACACTTTACGTCAGCCCCTCGTTCCTCTAGCATCAATACAGTCTGCAACAGCAGCCAGTAACAGATGCCTAAGGACAAGTGTAAGAATAGGAGAAACATACTGTGACAATTCTCCCATTAGAGTCTGCCAGCCTCTGGTAATCTGTGGCATATGGACTCCCAAGCCAGAAGCATGATGACAGCATTTAATATGCTATTCCTCTTAGAATTTCTCTAGATTTTTAATCCATGGCATCTCCTGACATCCAGAGTGTCTTCTGTCTATGGATTGCACAATTCACTACATACAGCTTGTTTTCATAGCGCTACCTTAATTTTATATATTTTTTTTTACACTGGAGGAGAAACAATGATTAATTATATACCCTCTTCTCCCCTGAGACGTTCATGATCTTACAGACTTCTCATATGCCCCTTCACCTTAATCTTTTCTTTTCTAGGTTGGAAAATCCTAGAAATTTACATTCTCCCTTAGAGAACGAGTTCCTGTTATTCCTCAGAACTTCTTCCAGTTGTGCAACCATGGACCAGTTACCTTTGGTATTCAAGGCCCAGGCATACCATGGTGTTTCTAGTAATGACTTCTAGTAGTTTATTACTTTTATAATTACTAACATCTCAGTACTTTTTGGTAAGCCATGGCTCATCAAACTACAGTTTCCACAAAGTGACTTAGAGTAATCCAGAATCTTCCTCCTGACAGGAAACAGATACAATTCATCTTGTTGCTGTATGAAAACTAAGAGCTGCTTTTCTTCAGAATAGTTATATTTAATTCCTTGAATTTAATATGTCACTTGAAATCCAAACCTTTCCCAAAATAAATAATCAACAGGTATTCCTCACATATACCACATTTCAAATCTCTTTTTACCAAGGTAAAAAAAAATTGTCTTGCTATAATTTATTTTTCAAGAAAATCAACACCATTATTACAAGTGCACTTTGCCATAATTTTTATTTTTAACATACAGGCATGACTAATGCAGTGAAATTCATAAAATAAGATGATCATCGAAGTACAGTTGTATCAATGAGCAACCATCACAGACATGCTTTTCCCCAGAAAAAGCTTCTCAAACCAGGATAAATCAGGAGGAGCTGAAAATGCACAGGAGTAGGATAACATTGACAAAACTTTCAGCTGCACATAAGCAAGAATCCTCATATACTGCCATGAGAATCAAAGGGAATACAGTAGATTAAGTATCTCTATAAATCCCATCCAAAACACTGATTCACCTCCAAAACTGAGTTTCTTCAGTTGGCAATGTTTACAATAAAATCATTGGTAAGTAACATTTCAGCCTAGGAGAAGAGACTGGAGAACTTGTCATTTGTCAGTCACGCTTGCTGCCAAGACACCTAAAATCTATTAATCTATTACAGCAAACAGTTTCTTTTAAACACAATGAAATGTAGCCTAAGTAGACTTGAGACTACATGTAGTTCCCTTCAAGGACATGATTTTTCTATCATTCTCATAAAGCCTTTTACATGAGACAAGTGAAGAACACATCAATGTAACAGCAAAATTTAATTAAAAATTAAAATTCAAAATTTAACTTAAATAAATCCAAAAGTCAGAGATCAAGTAAAGCACAGCCAGCAAAGGAAAACAGGTCGGGTAGCTCCCAAAGTAAGACATTACAAAAAATATGGTCTCTGAAAGTCCTGAGTTGAAAAATGAAAAAAATCTTAAAAATAATTTAATTATGATAGCATGTAGTTATGCTTATTAGATGTCTTGGTTTTCTATCTGTCATCTTCATAAGTCAACATGAGACATTGCTCGGACAATACTAAGTAGCCAATATTACAGAGAAAGTTTGGATAAAAACGTTTCATTTATAGCCTCTCTGTTTTCTTTTTGGCTTCAGCAATTTTACTACATGCTTAGCAACCTAGCCCCAAAGCCCTTGAAATTAATAAATAGCTGCCATTGAAACCTTGCCACTTTACAACTGTTTACAACCCTTATGTACATACAGTTGCTCTAAAACTCACTATAAAAATTGTAGTGTCAAAAATCTATCTGATCATAATATAATTATCTTATGAAGATCTTGTTCACCTATTGAGGGCACAGATGAAAAACTGCTCTTAACCTAGTAACAATTAATTGGTTGCAGTATATAAATCTCTCTATTTTTAATTGCATCAAATTTCCTTACTATTAAAAACCCTAAGAAACAGCTCTGCAAAAACCTTGTTGAAGCAGTTTACAGTATTATTGCCTTCAGCTGTCTATACCACCCCTTTTGTGGAGTATTAACTCCATGTAGTAAAAGTATAAGCAGAATACATGAGCATATTACAGCCACACCAGTGGTCTCTCCCATACAGCCCTATCCACTGCCGAAAATGGGTCTGTGCTAAACTGCTAGACTGACCTGAAGCAACCAAAGTAAAAGGAAGTGAGGTATCTTTTATTCTGCTGCTGAACAGTAACAATTCAAACCACCACTGATTTAGTCAGTGAACATGAATCAGAGGTCTAAATGGCACATCACGCTGAGAGCAGCCTAGATGAAGCTCAGGAGGTAACAGGGGTGTATATATATATACTCCAAAGTGACACAGTGTTATGTATTTGAAAACCTGTATTTAAATACAAATGCAACCACAGAGATAATGTACAGCCATTAAGGTAAACTACTAAAGTAAGTAAATATGTTTGGCCCCCAAAGCCACAACCTCATCTCGGCTCATTTGCTGCAATAGTACCATGCAACAGATGAGGAGCAGGCCATCTCAGAATGGTCAGCTCTTCTCCCTCAAAACACCATTCCTATACTTGTTCCTCCACAATAAAACAGTTAATGAGAACCTGTATGCTAAAATCACTTTAATAAACACTAAATACCTGTGGGTTCAGCAAATGTGTTCCCTAGGTCAGAACAAATTTGCCTGATGACGGAAAATATCACTTGTCCATTTACAATTCTAAATTTCGATGTCACAGAACAACTCTAAAATAGTACATGCCCAAGCACAAATAACACTAGAGAGACCATACAACAACTAGAAACCCTCCCCTGCTGCAAGCATTTCTGCTACAGACTTTTCTGTGTAAAGTGCATGAAAACGAGTGCCATTCATGTTCCACAAGCAACAGACTTTGTTCTCCTGGGGAACACTACAATGCTTTCCCAAACCACTATCCTATTCTTCATTTAAATGTCTCATAAAATGGACTTCTTCCATGATGAAAAGAATTGGTGTTTATTTAAATCACTTACAGAAGCATGAAAAAAACAGACATCTGACATCTATTTCATTTAAAGAAAACAAACAAAAAGCAATGCTGTCAAGATGCAGAAACGCCCTCACGTGATTAACACTGACATCCCTGAGCTTCCCTTTCTCAAAACCTTTGTGTTTTGTCACTGTTTCCAATACTGCCGGGTTATGAAATTCCGATTGCGAGCTTAAGGCAGGGATGAACACGAAAAGGGAAATTCCTTGTAATCACTGCTCTAACAAAAGTTTCATTTTGATCCAAACCACCTTTTCTTTGTTCAGACCAAGTCACACAGTGATTAAAATGAAAAGCCTTCAGCACTGCTGTCACATTCTTCTGAAGAGAAGGGTGGCAGCTGTCAGCATAAGGCTGTGATAAAATCCTGAAGATCTCCAGGCATTTTTACTGCCTGAAATTGCTTTTCCTAGTCTCCTGTCAGTGCAGCTGAAAGCACTGAAGTTCTTCATATTCATCCTACCTTTCACAGTACTTGGACAAAAGAAAAGTCCACAGAAATTATGGATGCAAAAGTGAGGGGGGGTTAGTATTTTCTTAAGGCTATGCTGGGGTACAGAGCCGCTACAGCTTCTTCCCCAAATACTGTTCCTTTAGCACTTAAAAGCTCATGGACCTCATAGGACTTTCCTAATATTAGATAAAGAAAGAAGTCATTGCACACCAGAATGACTAGAAAAACCTGCAAGTAGGAATCTACTCCTTAATAGTCTTCTAAATTGGTTTCACCCCACTAATCCAAAATAATGTCATAGATTTCTGTTACCAATTAAAAATGCTTAATGACTGCAGAGATCCATGTATAAATTCAGTAGATGCTTTTAAAAACAATTAACATGCCTACATTAAATGGAAGAGGAGAGGAAGAATACCAGATTTTACTTGAATTTCTTATCTGCTCTAGGCAAAATCATGTAGTCTTTTGAAAACACCTATCTTTAAGCAATATTCCAGGCAGTGCTGCAAGTGACAGGAAAACTACCTCAGCAGTGCTTCCATTTCTGGAAATGCCTAAAAATTATTCAGCGTCTTATTAACAAAGTAATGTTTGGGTTTGATTAAATATTTTAATTAAAAAAAAAACAAACAACCTAATTCAGTTCATCAGCAGAATGATGCACCACTCCATCCCTGAAACAGCCTAAATACAGACAAGAGTAAAAGGGGGCAGGGATGAAGTCAAAAGCTTAATCTTATCCTTTCGGTGACACTGACAATAAAACTGAAAGATCTGCAAATTAGCTGATCCTGGAGGATGGTTGGGGAGGCCACTGCCACCTTCACTGACATTCTTCCCTTGCAGCAATTTTGGCCTCATCAACCTCTGGCACTGCTCTTTGGCAAAGTCAGCTTCAGGACCATCATGTTGCTAGGCACGCTGCAACTGAGTCTGATGTCTGTTAAAGGGATATTTCCACCAAGAGCAGCAGCTTGAATTGAGAGACACAGATCTTCAACACTCAAATACGATCACTTGAATAAAGATATAAAAAAAGAAAAAAAAAGTAATATATTTGTTTGGCTACAACTGTAATATGGAAAGATAAAATAGTTTCATGTTGAGAACCAACTGTGAGAAAGTATTAAGTCTGATGCCTTTCCTAGCAATTCGGTATCCTATTACTGCTATCTTTTGTTTATAAATTTAATTTGTCATATGCATGATGAAACAGCTAATTAACTAATCACTACACTGATATACTTTTCTCAATAGTTGATTTCTAATACTGACTGATTAGTTATTTTACCCCCAAAATTACACCTTGTTACTTTGACTGAGTGTGAAAACTTAAGTGTGCTTATGGATATTCAGATGTCAAACACAAATGATTTAAAAAGAATTGTAAAAAGAACATAAATGCTGTTTTTAATAGGTCTTCGTAAACTGTATCTGTGAAAGCAAAACACTCCAAACTTTTCAGCACAGGAAGCACAAAGATTCTACACAAAACTGAACTCAGCATGATACCTTATGCTTTAACAAGTACAATTATAAAATGGATTCTTAAGCAGAAACAACAGAGAGGGGGAAGAATATCTTACTATAAAACAATAAGTAAACTTTTAAAAGACGGCATTGTGCTTTTTATTGTAACAATTTTATTCCTTTTAAAGAACAGTATTTTAAGGAGAAATCCATGTAGCCACCCCAGAAAATAAGGAAGCACATGGATTTTGGTGAAGATTACTTCTCTGGTAGCACTTCTGCTGCCATCACACTATTTTTTTTTTTGACTTTTCCTTAGGCTGAGGACATGAAGTTCCAAAAAGGGTAAGGCAACTGACCTTGACATAGCCTCTGTTACACTACTAGTGGAAGCATTCAAGAGAAATGTAACAGCACAACATAATCTACCTCCACAAAGGAGCTTTAGACATGTATCTAGATCAACAGATATAGATAAATATTTGTCTGTTTACCTAGTAGGCACCTTTTTATTTAATTTTATTTAATTATCCTTTTTATTTAATATTTTACATATGTTTTGTTTTCATGGCCTTTTTTTTTTAAGGAACTTAAGAGTTTTAGCAACTCCTTCAATGTATTCATACAGAGATACAGTAAAACTCATTATCAGTAAAGAGAGACTTTATTGTTACCCATATTATCAACAATGATTTTTTTTCATGTCAATTTCTTTAGCTAGTATTTGGTCACCTATTTACTTGGCATTTCACAAATTATAAAGATATTCAGGCATACGAAAGTAGGATGCGTACTCTAGATGCCAGCTTTAAAATTCTCATTCTTTAATCAGATTTTCATACAAGAACATGAGACTTTATATAATAACAGAATGAAAATCAAAAGTGACAGACTAGGTGACTGGAATTTCTACTGGACTTTTTTAATATATTAATATGTAAAGCCTTGTAATTTTGGAGGAGAATTTAGCACCAGTTGAAATCCTCAGACCGCAAGAGTAAAACAGTAACAAGCCTCCCTCAAATAAAAGCTTAAATCATGAATTTGGAAAACACTTTCAAAAAACGAAATGCACTAAATTTAAAAATTCATGGGACTGACCACCAGGTCAAATCCTGTCATCTGGTAAACAGCAAGAGGAAATTCAGTATTTAAGTCTGCTGAGGACGTTTGATTTGACAAATTCCAGGAGACAAGGAGACTCAGATTTACAAATAATAGGTTAAAATGCGACTTTACAGCAACTGAAATTCAGGGTGCAGGTAAGTATATTAGTGTTCTTGCACCAACTAGGTTAGGCCAATGTTTAACAAACAAATAAAAGGGTGAAGCACCTAGGATCCTATGATTTGTTTCCAGGACACTGGACTCCTACTGTATTCTCTCCCTCCTACAGCCTGAGGAAAATTTTCAGTTCCACCTGACAACTCTACAAGTTCACGGTGATGACAGACAGAAATGTATTGCTAACTCTGCCCCTTAGGGTAAGAAGCTGGTGGGCTGGTGAGTAAACCTTGTGCTGCAGCCTCTGAAGTGAAGCTCTCTTTCTGACCTACCGTTTGCAGGCAAGAAAGCTTCAGGATGCTGTACATCAGCTCCATTTGCTGAGGTTATACAAGCAGGGTTCAACTAAGGCACTACTGATACAAATGAGTTAGCTTGTGTATTTCTACATGTGTGGTTACAGTACCATGCTAACAATGCATCTATCACCTCCACACTGTGTTTAATAAAAGGCTAGTTCAACTTCAAGCACATTCTAGAACTTCTCTTGAATTTCAGGAGGTCCCATAAAAACTTGTTATCAGGAATGCCAATGAAAAACAGAAGCAGTAGTAAGTGGACAGCTCTGGAGTACAGATATAAAATCACTTTGTTGGTATGAAACCAGCCCTGTGAGTTGTGAAAGACTGCAAGTTTCATTGTTCCTTGCCCATGTCTTGTACTCTGAGGACCTACTAAGCAGGAAACAGTGACAAAATAATGACAAAATAAAATGACCCCAAGTCATGCCTGCAAGAAGAGACAAGGTTATACAACCTTATACAGCAGCAGCCAACCAAAAAGAGCCTTACAAAATAAACAGCAACTTTTCAAAAGAAGGCAGCAGACAACACTCCTGCAGAGATGGAGCATTACAAGATAAGTGCAAAGGATACTACTAATTTTCCCATAGCATCTATCAAGGCTAGCTGTCAGCTACATGTCAGCTCAGCTAGAAGAATGTTGCAAAGTTGTATTTAAATCTGCTTTAAAGACTGTGCAATTCTAGAAACCAGTATTATAAACATTTAAGACGGCAAGTAAGCAGCTTTGAGGTATGGGTTTTAAATTGTTCACTCTTGAGTCCTAACACAAAAGAACTTTCACAAAGAACAGAGCATAACATCAGGGAACTAATGCCAGGGCTGGTTTTGATATACATAATACTATTTTATTCCATTGTTTCAACTTTCTTACACATTTAAAAAATGTACAGGGGTTCAGAATCACCTCAACAGAACAAAGGATATATAATTAAGGGAGATATAGAGCCAAATCACAGGCAAGTGTGCAAGTATGGTTAGCTTCCATTACAAAAAGTAATAGGCACAATTTTTACATATGCATTTTGGTGAAAGAAGGAATAACAGTGCAGTGTTAAAAGGCACCAATAATCAATAATTGGGCCTTTTCTAAATGCCAGAACCATCTAAGAAAATTACATTTGGTTCAAAATAATAATTTTAATATTTTATTGATTGACATGCGTCTGAACCCCTGACAATTTATTACACAAACCTAATGTGCACCCCTGCAAAATAAAAAAAGATTTCATCCGTGGACCTGAAAATCAGTTCGGTACAAAAGGAAATACCGAAGCTTTTTGCCTGCATTTAATACTGAACTGTCCAGTTCACCTCCTCCGGGAACACTTGTCTAAGAAACAGTTATTCAACAACTGCATGGAAGTTATTCCTCTGAAAGTAATTTTTTAATCCTGTAGCACTGACCTATTCTATGTGCTATGAAAACATTAGGCACAGACCACAGTTTATGTTTTCTCTTAAAAAACATTATGTGCAAGCTAGGTTCACACAACAGATTGACAGCTACAACAGTAAGATATTTAAACTTTCTGAAGAAAAGGGCTAGTTTCAATTTTCTAAGCAGTGAAGGACACTGCTGTGCACAATTATCATATCTGCGTTAGGATTATTTGTGTAGCAAATAAAGGAAAAGCTTTAGTACACCCCAAAGGACACTACATCGATAATGTGAACTAATTTAACAGGATCGAGAGAATGAAAGATTGAAGTCATTGTACATGGGCAGTTGTAATTACTCAGCTGCCCATGAAAGGCTATTGCTTTCTGCAGAAAGAATGGTTTGAAACTCAGTTTGCCTTGTAGATGTCCTCAAGCTACGCCACTAGGAAGGGATGGAATCTAGGGATGAACAGCATGGAAAAAAAGGGGAAATGAGACGGAGAGCTTCTGTGGAAGTTGTATCAAAATGTGCCATTTTATCCTAAAGCATCGTGCACAGTACAGTTTTTATGCATTGCAGATTGTTTGTACAACTGAAACTTGTACAAGATGTAAGCAGAGATAGAGCTGATTATTAATCTGCAGTATCTACTATAGTCCTCAGGTATATTATCTACGGATAGCCACTTACTGTGTTGTTGACAGTTTCCTCTTAAATATATTTAAATTCAGAAGGCTACAGTATATTCTGACACAAATATAGTAAGACAACTTTTCTACAAGGGAAAAATATAAGGTAGTGCCTAACTTATTTTATGAGGAATCTCCTCTGATGTAGTAGTTATTTCATGCCCTTTGGAAGATTTTTAGTTCTGACTTTCTTCATCGTCTCTGTCGAACTGCTGTCCTCACAATTTCACAAGAACTATATTCAAGTTCAGTGACCCCTCTTACAGCAGCTTTTTCCTTTTCCACAATCACTTTTAAACTCATTCTAGCATCATAGCAAGCTATTCAAGTAAACATTTATCTTCTGGCAAATTTCCGGATACAGCAAATACCATCAAAACTCCGCCTTTGATCACATGCGCCAGTTTTCTTTAAATGGAACAGGAATTAGCCCGTTTTCTTGGTTTAGGGTCCCGTACATCCCTGTCTTTTAAAAACACACAAGATGAACATATTGTCTCTGATAGTCTCCGCAGACCCAGCCTGAAAACGCTGTTGGAGAGGCTATATATCACACAGTTGCAGAAACTATTGCTTATAGCAAGCCATGTTGTTAAGAAGGAAAGTGCTGAGTTTTCCAACACCCTAGAGCTCTCCAGCAGAAAGTATATGATATAAGGGAGCCACAGCATGTAGAACACACTGGTTATCCGAAACAAAACCATGGCATAGCGGCGATCAGGGCTGTGCCCAGCCTCCCCAGCAGCATCCACTTCATGGCTGGGAAATCGAGCTCTCCGATCGTTTATCTCTTTGGTGTGCTGCCGGCAAATTTTGAAGATGTGGAAATACGTGAAACATATGACAAAGGCAGCAGGAGCGTATAGTAAGCACACGATAAAGCCAGTAAAATAGGCATTAGTTAGCCAGGAGGTAGCACACCATTCAAAAATATCTCCATGGTAACCAGGTTTTCCCCAACCAAAAAAGGAAGGCAAGAAGATCAGACAAGAATATATCCAGATCAAAACGATGCAGATTCTCAAGCGACAAGGTGTGACCAGTTGATTATAGGAGAGAGGCTTTGTTATAGCGAGATAGCGATCCAAACTGATGCAAGCAAGACACGCCATAGATACGCTTTTTAGCACAGAGATGATATATCCAAAAACTTGACAAGACAAGGACTCGTGGACACCTGTCGAATAGTGGAGCAGTGACAAAGTAGGAACCAAGCAGCTAACTCCAACAAAGAGATCAGCATAGGCCATGGTCTG
Organism: Forpus xanthops; assembly: GCA_032466535.1. Taxonomy (NCBI): domain Eukaryota; kingdom Metazoa; phylum Chordata; class Aves; order Psittaciformes; family Psittacidae; genus Forpus; species Forpus xanthops. The sequence continues at coordinate 25,000 of JASSUY010016271.1, read as the reverse complement.
AATAAAATAGCTGGTGGTATAATGATGCAGAAGTGGAGCACAGTGAAAAACAAATATCACAGTTAAGTTACCCGCAATAATTAAAAATGTTAGCAAGACAATAACAACTGTCTCAAGGATACAGATGTCAACTGCATTGTAGTGACCAAATCCAAGAGGGCAGGAGAGATGCTCAGATATGTTCGTAATACTACTGCTCATATTCAGAGTCCTCCATTCAATCCATCGGGACTGGTTCATGTTTTGTGACTGGGGAACACTGCAATCTGAGCCTTAATGAGGAGACGACATGCTTAACAGCAGCTAAACTCTGCTTCAGCTTCTCACGATCTCTCTTTGTAGACACTGCCAGTGCTTACATTTGAGAGGATTACAGTCCCACAGCTGTTGATGCCTCCTCAGCATCAGCGCATCACCTCTGGTACACCTTGGCTTTAAGGAAAGAAAGGAAAGAAAGGAAAGAAAGGAAAGAAAAGGAAGAAAGGAAGAAAGGAAAGAAAGAAAGAAAGGAAAGAAAGGAAAGAAAAGGAAGAAAGGAAGAAAGGAAAGAAAGAAAGGAAAGAAAGGAAAGAAAGAAAGGAAGGAAAGGAAAGAAAGGAAGAAAGGAAAGAAAGGAAAAAGAAAAAAGAAAGGAAAAAGAAAAAAAGAAAGAAAAGAAAGAAAAGGGAAAAAAACCCAAACCAAACCAAAAAAAAAGCAAACCATGAAAAAACAATAACAAAAAAAAAAAAAAAAGCCAGAAAGAGAAAGGCCACTGATCAGCTCCTCCAGTGCTCTTGACCAATCTTTAGCAAACACAAGGCACTTCTAAAACAAACAGGTACTCTGAAATATGGAAATAAAAACTGACAAAAGAGACACACTCATTTCCTGGGGAAAGATTGGGGTAATCTCTGACTGCTTATTTTCCTGAGAAAGTCATTTACTTTGGAATATAATAGGGTGAGGAAGAGAAAGAGGAGGAACCCCAGTACAGCCCCGGTTTCCTGGACCAGCAGTTACAAGAGATAATCTTTTCTATGTCTCAATTTAAATCACAAATTTACTGGAATTAAAGGAAAAAGTTCATTCTCTAATGCTGTCTTTTCTGTCTCTGTTCAGGAGATGGTACTCCATCTTATCCACAGCATTCATTAGAAAAGGAAAACATTTTTGGCAAAGTTAATTCCAATAGACTCACTACTGTTCGGGTATGTATAATGAATTTTATTTGGAGGGAGATAGGTGGGGGACAAGGCAGATTTGTCCTCAGACACCCAAGAAAGAAATCATGCATCTTACATATAACTAGGAAGATCGTGTTCTATTCATTTAAAAATTAAAATAATTTAAGAATAGAATTTGGAGACTTACGTCAATATTTACAATTCCTTCAAACAGTTACAGTCCATTACTATTATTAATGCCAGAAGCATAATGCAAGGTCCCCACAAACAAAATAAATCCTCTTGAATTTAATTTCAGAAATGGTAATTTAAAACACTCATCTTCGGAAACTCTGCCATATCTGTTGCCATGGATCAGTACCCAGGAGTTCATAAGTATATCCCTGATATTGCTCACCTCTGTAGCAACACCTGAATCATTTCACAAACCCCCATACAATGAGAACAGAAACTTCCATCTGCATTCTGCTGTGAAGCTAATGAAATGCTGATTTGACTAGAAAAGCTGCCATTGTTTACTGCTCCATTATTTTGTAATTCAGCTTTATTTTCTTAGGGCTTTAAGGTTTCTATATTTATTAGATGATCAGTATAATAAATACTTCCTTTAAAAAAAAAAAAGTTCTTCTAATTGCAGGACATTACCTTGTTCATTTTATTTACAAATATGGAAAAAACAAACATTATAAGAAAGGATCTTCTTCCTGCGTTCAGTTTTAAGTAAATGCTCAATTAGTTCAGGAATCATTAGGCAGGAAATTAAGTGCATACAACCTTGTATTCTGAAAGGCCTCTAAAACGTCAAAACCATTTTTAATTCTAGAGTTCCTGAGACTAGAAGACTGGCAGTGAAAATTAATGAATCCACATAAAATGATCTCCAAGGTCATTCAGCTATTATGCTGGCGTTTGCTTTAAGTCTCTGTAAAAGTACCAGAATCCCTCTGATGTTTTTGATGGCCTTTGCTGTGTCTTCAGGAGGAATTTCAGATACTAGAAAAGAAAAAAATTCAATTCTGTTGCAGCAGTTTGAGGGAAAGTATTCCTTTTGGAGTTAATTTCCTGTCGTGCATCGCCACACTGTACAGAAAGTCCTTCTGATTTTATAACATCCCAGAATATTTCCGGCTATTCATTCCCTTCGTCTAAAAGTAACGAGAGCATACATATAATTACTACGTCCTCTAATTTTTTGTTAAAGCAATAAAGCAATCTTTCTCACCTACACGCATCTTTATCAGCCGCTATGATGAACTGCTTGACAGGGAAGTTCTAGCTACTGTGGCGCGGCTACAGCTTCTGTCGCTAGTTCTCTCCTTCCCCCCAGAAATGACTGCTCGCACCTGAGTCCGCTCCTCCTCCTCCTCCTCCTCCTCTCCCCCCCAAGCCGATGCAGCCGAGCCGGGCGTAGGAAAGGTGACTGCCTCCGGCCCCCCCGCCACGCAGCCAATGGCCGCGCTGCTGCTGTCACTAGGGAACGGCGGCCGGGCCGGGCCGGCGGCGCCCCCAGCAGCGCAGCGAGGGAACGGCATTGCACGGCACGGCTACAGCCAAGCGCGGCCCCGGCTCCGGCTGCCCGGCGCTCCTCCGGGAGGAAGGGGCTGGAGCGCGGCCGCGGGGACCGCCGGAGAGAGAGAGGCCGGTGCTCGTGCCGCCGGAGAGAGAGAGGCCGGTGCTCGTGCCGCCGGAGAGAGAGAGGCCGGTGCTCGTGCCGCCGGCCGCCGTGGAGCCGGCGGTCAGGTGCCTTGTGATAGTGTGCGCGGCGTCAGTTCCCATCGCTGCCGACCTGCTCCTGCAGAGTGCTGAGCGCCAGATCAGCGAGGGGAACCGCACCGAAAGCCAGCGATTCAACACCGCTCCAAGCCCACAGCGTTTAAGTCAGGCCCACCCAACTCATCTTTTATAGAGACAGACAGATAGAAATATTTAACTTCAGAAACCCCCAGCATTGCTTAAGTAACAACATTTAGTAAAAATTATTCTCAGATGGCTGATTTTGCATGCACCTTTTGCACGTTGCCTGCAAATGTTCAGCTCGGTGAAGTATTTGCCCTGGTTCAACACAAATTTCCTTCTCTTCCTTAAAAGACAAAATTACCATCCCCTAAAAATCAGTTCTTTTCATACTTCAGGCAGATTTATTTTAAAACTCATCTGCAACTCGTTTCAATAAAGCTTTTTAATTGCTTCAACCGATTGCAAACATCAGCTTAAATACAAATACTTCTGAGTAACATGTTATTTCTCAAAATACAGACTTTTAAACCCAATTAACTGATCTCTCTATTCATGCAAACGGATGCTGTTATTCCCTGATTAAGGACTTGGAACTTTTGTTTACTTCATGCTTCCTAAAAATAAAACCAGTATCAAGTACAACTACAAAAGTTATCTTACATATAAAGTCCGTATACCCTTACACACAGAGAGAAGCAAATGTAAATATCAAAACATCAACCATTAAACAGTATTTTGGGCTACAGGTCAGCAAAAGATGTTTAAAGAATGGTATCAGAAGCTTTAGCAAGCTATGTCATTAGAAAACACATTGATTCCTTTAGTTCCTAGGCACACGACAGGCAAAATTTAGTAAGCTGCTCCTGGGTTAACATCTTGTACCTCAAGTATAGCCTGGAGCAAATATTCAAGGCTGCATGACAAGTCAGTAGAAATGTGAGGCAGCACAAAGTGCAGCAGTGTAAGAGTGGTTCACAATAACAGCATGTGATAATTCCAGATTCTTCCATCAAAGGATTTAAGAAAAAAATAAAATCACTCCGATACCTCAGAAATGTAAACGGCTGCGACATCAGATTTAATGACTAAATTTAGCCCCTGCTTACAGCTTTAAGCCAAAGCCATCCATACCATGGGTGGAACAATAGAAAGCAATTTTTATTCCTCCTCTTCCCACTCCTCTTGTGGGGGAGAAGGAGAACAAACAACGGTGTGCACAGGCATGGCAGCAACCAGCACTTCTCTTCCTCCTCCATGGGTCTGTTTATGGTTGGCACCAGTCATGAAGGGCCAAAACATATTGAAATGGATGTCAGAAAGCCTCAAAGACCCAAGGGCATGCAAGATAAGCAAAGGTAAAGCCTACAGTTCAGTGGACCACAGAAGCTAAGTGCTCAGCGCATCCTGCTTGATACAAACTTGTATACTGGTAACTAATAAAGCTTCCAAACACTGCAGGGACCACAGAGTCACCTTACTCCCAGGTGAGACCCAGCTGAGATATAAAACCACAGTGTCTATCCTTGTGTGTACAGAGTACTGAGCTCTCACAGCAAGCACTCAGGTCAAACATTTCAGGTCTTGTATAAGAAATCTGGATGCTGCTGAGCAGGTAAGAGGTAACAAGAATCAATGGCAGCCTCTGCTGGCTGGTTTTCAATGCAGTTACAATACTTCCCTTTCATAAATTAAAGGGACAAAGTGATTCAAAATAAGGAAGTTAGATTGATTCCTTTGTGGAAATACAAGCAGGCTTCCTTCACCCCCCCAAAAAAAAATCATACTAACCAGTGGCTTTATCACCTCAGATTCTCTGGGAGCCTGGCTCCCTGAGGCAATTGCTAAGAAGCTGAAGTACAAACTGCAACAGACTGACTGCACTTGCTTGTACTGTATTTTATGTATAGTTGGAGGCAAGTGAAAATTAAAGCAGAAATCAGCTAGTCCTGGTGAAACTATACAATTACAGACACAATTCTACCAGATGTGGCAATACTGGATTTTGTATCAGAAGCAACACATAAAAAAGCTATGTAGGAAAACTTTTCTAGCTGTAGATTAGGGACACTTTAGGGACTCTTGCCCAGTTTTAAACAAAGTGTGTTTCAGAGTAGGTTTTTTTTTTGTTTGTTTGCTTTTGGTTTTTAACTTGCATATGAAGAAAAGGAAGTGAGAAAGACAAAACAAACTGGAAGAATGTAATGGCTGTCACCAAGGCAGTATTTTACATGGTGCACAAATTCCATAGCTGGTTATGTCCAGCAGAAGGACTGAGGACTCTTCAAGCTGACTAGAAGCAGCAATTCCACACCTTCTTCATAAATTACATCAGCTAGAAACAACAGAAGTTACCATCCAAAACAGAAGATTCACACCATCTGATCCTGCTGAAAACAGAGATCTGGTAGGAGCTTGAGCTTTGTGTATGAAAAAAAAGCAAGCCTGTGAAAGCAGTGGCTATGGTGTATGACCCTGTAAGGAAACAAAGCTTCTCAGACAGAAAAAAACCCATACAGAGGTAGACTTAGAAGCTCCAAGCAAGAAAACAACCCATTACTCATTTTTTTTCTATTCAGAAAAGAACAGGAATATTTGTTTTCTAAAGCTTTTTCTGTAAGGCAACAGGACTGATGAGAAGCAATTCCCGGAATGCACAAAGATGCATCTCTGTCGCACCACTCATTTCTAGTTTAAAGTCTTTCATGACTCTCTTTGTTAAAGTATTAGATGGATTAAATGGATAACAATGGTTTCTGTAAAATCTTTTTTAAAGACATTGATTAGAGCTGGGAGATGTAACTGAGTGTGGGATGAGGAACATAATAGTTATTTACCTAGATGCAGACATGCATGACTGTTGATACACATACTAGGTCTTTGTATTGCCTTCTGCCCAACTCCTCCCCCTCCCTTTTATCTTTTTCTTCAAGTATTATTTCTTTTTATCCACTTTCTTCTCAGACTAGAGAACTTCAGTTTGCTTTATTTTTATCTTAACTACCTCTGGCATTTACTTGTCCACCACATCATAGGGACACACTAGATTGTTTTTTTATGCCTCCAAAAAAATTCTATTCTATGAAGTCTGAAGCTTGTAATGCAGCTTAAAAAGGGAGAGGAGTTAGAAAGAACAGTAGTTTGCTTAAAAATCATGTGTGTGCACACATGGTTATTTTTTTACATCAGACTAGTGTTTGAAGTTGCTCTCTGAAGACATACTGATGCTGTGTTAAAGGCAGAAATAAGTTTTACTTGTTATTTTGAATATACAGCCTCTTCCTGAAATCCACCCACTGCAGCTGTCTAAAAAACTACCATGAAGAGCTGTAGGAATGCACAGGAACTATTTTTCACCTGAGTACAGGCACATGGTACACATACATACATCTAAAACCATTTTTTCTTAAAACAATCTTTGACTTTTTAAATACTTTACATTGGAAGGCACCTCTAGATATCGTTTGTCCCAAAGGCCTGCTGAAAGCAGGCTAAATTCAAAGTCAGGTCCAACACTAAGTTGATGTCAAGCTGCACTAGGTCATATATCCAGCTGAGTTGTAAACATGTCTAAGGATGAAGTTTTCACAGCTTGTGTGGGCCCCAACCTCCAAACACTCTCACTGTGATTTCCAGTACCGGCTCAGAATTTTTCTTGTTGCAATTTGTCTTCATCCTCATTAAGACTAAACACACTTAAGCCAGTGGTTAAAAACTCAAAGTGTTAGTTCTCAAAGAAACATTATCCTGTAGAAAGTTTAAGCCCATGAAATATTTTTGTATTTAATAAATATTAAACAAGTTTGAGTGAAGGGCTACAGTCTCCCTTTAAGCATTACCACCTATGATCTCATGGATTAGATGCTTTCTTGGATTTTACAACAAGAACATTTTTCTTCAGGAGGAGCTTCCTGTTAAGTTCATATTGATGCTGCTGTGACAAACAGAATTAATTTGAGAAGCTCATTTTTGAGCAACAAACACCACCTAACTTCTGTGCCTGAGATCAGCAGAAGTAAAACACCATGCACTAAGCTATCAGGTAGTGGATTTACTTCAGGGAAATACCATGAACTCTAATGAACAGTGATAATTTTTCAGGAATTAAACCTAGAATTTGCTTTAAACAAACAGCACTTAAGCTACAGAAGGATACAATTTACTAACTGACTACATGTGACAAGAAAAGCTCTAAAATGAATGAAAATGGACATTGGAAAAAAGTATCTTAGGATGGTATGAAAAGCAAAAAATTAAACTCGTGCCTTCAGTTTCATGCATCTGGCATGAAAAGTAATTCACCTGCTATTAAACCAGCACAATTAGCACTAGTTAAAGAAAAAAAAATAGGACACTAGCAGAAGAATACAGGCGTACTCCCTTACCACGCCTCCAGGTACCCCAGTGGAGAGCCCTGTTACTTGCATTGCTTTTCCTTCAGCTCCTGCTTTTCATTAGTTGACTCATGTTTAGTTTGAAGTTTGTGAAAGTTTACTGACAGGCTAAAAGAAAATGCATTTTGTTCAAAATTGCACCTCTGCATGTCAAGTACCATAAGAAACCCATATTCTTTCTGTTCATCTAGCTGTCCTAACATAAAACACAGCCTCTATGAGTGGAAGTACACTGGTGAACAAAAATGAACTACTTATTACTTACACTGCTTTCAAGAGGCTTAAAAGTTTCACCTGTAAAATCACAGGACAAAAGGTAGCAATTAAGAGAAAGGAAGAAATAGAGAAATGTAGAGAACAGTGAACAGTGCAGGTAGTATTACCTTTCCTTTTCCTGCAGGAATTATTTCTCATATTTTAAAATAATATTTAAAAAATTATTTTAATACTGCAATAATTAAAACTTTTTAGAGGCATGTTTTGATATAATTGTGGTTTTACTAATACTTTTGTCTATGTCAATCCAGGAATTACATTCCACAGATATTGGTATTCTGAAAGCATATCACACCTGAGCACCAAGAAAGTGTATGTTCAAAAGGTTTCCAGCTGACTTGGCAGAAGCATAAGCTCAGTCAGTATTAGCAGTAATTCCATTTCAGCAGAGCTAGAATAAGAGATTTTAAGGCTATTAAAGGAAAAAAAAAAATACCAAACACTGTGATCACCTACTTTGACTTTTTACATACTGAGAGCCAGAGTTCTCTCAAACTACAGCCCAACCTTTTAAAAGTCAACCAATTTTGATATAATGAGTTCAAATGATGAATAATTTATTGTAGCCTTGATTAGAAAGCCAACTTCTAAGGCCCCTGCAAAAGCAGCTATTAAGACATGAACACAAGGATCAAAACCAAGTACCTCTGTCAGTCTTTCAAAATAACAAATTTGGATATACCAAAGAACAAAGCTGAAGTGCATGCAAATGTAACTTTCATTCTTCATTGCCTTTTAAATACAGAAACAGTTGCACCCAATATTTTTTATTTAAATCCTCCCAAGTGCATCACCCCTATTTCATCCTCAGAACTCAACTCCAAGGCCACATACCCATGAACTACTGTATGATCAACACTGCATGACGCTTCCATATCCTCCATCTCACTACCTTACTTCTGAACATTACAACAGTGAACCTGCATGACAAAACCTCCCTACTGTAACCTTTGGCAATTCACTTTTAAGCTGCACCGAAAGCTGCAAGACACAAAGCATTTGTGTGTATAATTCATCATCTTCCCAGAAATCATTTTAAACCTTCAGAATAATGTGCTTCAGTCTAACTCTCTTTTCTACATATTGTGAACTGGCAGCTACCAGTGTGACAAATTCATGGACTCATGTCTGAAACAGATTCAAATCCACATTTCATGGACGCAGCTTAGATTAAATGGTCACAGAACATTCTCTCAGAACATCTAGCCTGATCTAGACAGGCTGGCTGGCAGCATGTGCTTAGTCACATGGACGATTTCTTTTTTATTTGCATGTATAATTGGCACATTCCACCCTAAACTTTTCCTTTAATAGATGTTTAAAAATAGTGCTTCCTCAAGGAGACAAGAGATGGCTCAGAAACACACTGAACAGCTAGGATCACTAAGGAGAAAGTCACAGCTCCAATTGCTGGCATAGACAAAAGATCAGTTAAGAACTAAAGGTTCACTATTTCTTTTAGTGCAAGATCTACCCAGGTGCAGGAGGTACTGACCCCAAATTTGGACTAGTAAACCAAATTCCACTATTTCTTGATGACAACAAAAATGAAAACAACTGGAATTGTAAACTTTAGAAGACCATCTTCAAGCAAAGTGTTACTCAGTATTACTATTCTACCACTTTCGTGAAGAAATAGAAAAGAGGAACACGGAAAGGATATGGCATGAAAATTATTTATAAACTGAAGCATGGCACAATTTCTTTTTATGGATTTTAAGCTCAGCTTCATTTAGACCAAATTCTCTTCTCAGCTGGAACGGCTGAAGAGGTACCACTTAAATTATCTTACAGCATGGAGTCTGTATCAGCGCGCACTTGCATCAATGAGCATGTATGAGAAAGGCCCAGGAATAGCTTCTGACCAGGAGCAGTCTAGAGGGAACATTTTGTAAATGTTTTGCAACTGTTCATTTGCAGTTGAAGTAGACTCCTGGGTAACTCACTACCATGGAACTCGGCAATGACAGATGTTTGTAAAATGCCACCAAAAGCAAGAATTACAGATTTCCCCTCCCCATAGTTAAAAGTTAGCTAATTAAAATTTATGAAATCATCTCTCATCTGATAACTATGTTTCAAGATTAATAACATTTACATGCATTCAACTTCCAATAGCTAGCACATTTTGTCTTAAATTACTTTGTATTAGAAGAGAACATTTATAACTAGAAACTGGCACACGTAAAATGTTATGTGAGCTACAAAATTATTTTCTTCATTCAAAAAATTTATTTGCCATCTCTAAGAAAAAAATGAAACTAAACAAATATTTTATCAGCACTAAAAATAAGTTAAAGACATCATGTTTGAAATCCGCAAGTCCTTTCAGAAGAGCAACTAGCAGGGAATACAGAAGCCAAGTCTGTAGATGAAGATAAAAGTCCAACTTCTTTAACCAGTATTAAATTTGCATGGAAACCTTTCCCCTCTGCTCATAAATATGGCTTGAAGTTAAGTATCTATCTCTTAATTCATGTTATTTTTAAGATGTATCACATGTAACTGCCCAAAGCTAAGTGTATGAACACACTGAACTAAATACTCGGCCTCTAACTAATTGATAATATGCCTGAGAAGAGAAGGAGCCATAGAGGAAGAAGTGGAAGCACTGGGTCCTACCTGCTGTATATGCATAAGATGCTAGTGGCCATAATTTTTTATGTGGCCACTGGAATTAATTTAACTTGAAAAGGCACACAGCATGTTTCCTGAACACCCTCTTCCCAGCATGTCTGTAATGTCTGCTGCAGGAACAAACAGCATAGTTTGTTCTCATACTTTCAATGAAAGATAAAGTATGGCATGACAAAAAATGGAGTTATTTGCTACAAAACTTGAACAGTAATTTTTAAAGCAATCCTATAATGAGGAAAAAGAAAACGATCAAAAACGGCAAGAGGGACAGCTTTCAATACCATAAAGAAAAATGTTTCCTGCATCAGTAGCAGTTGCCATACTTCATTTATAACCATTCCATATAATGAAATAAAGACACTGGAAATAACTTTCTAGCAGTTTCTAATGCATTAACTACAATACACAAAAAAGATATACCAACAGTAATGTTCTACAAAGGAACGGCTCTATCAAGTGACTTGCATTTATTTTTCTGCGTAAGTTATAAAAATACTCTGCATTCAAAAAATAGCCATAGAAATGGAATAAAGCTAGATTAAAAAAAAAAAAAATCAATTTATGTTCTATCCAAAGAGCTCAACGGGGAAGAGATCTGCTATGTTTCCTTTCCCCCCTCAAAAAAGGTTCTTTATAAAACAAAGCAAAAAACTGAAGGGAAAAAAACCTTTACATTCAAAAAGCTATATTTTATTGTTATGGCAACTGATGTGCTAAAAATAAAGAAATAAAGTTGTTATGGCAACTCAAATTTTAAAGGCAAAGCAGAATAACTAAACATTCTGGCTTAAAATGTAAAGCCTATGACTCAACTTTCAAAAACAGCTTCAGAGACAAGTGGTGGTTGGAGGTTTTTTGACTCTGCTTTGGAGATCACAACTAGTACAAGTTTCTTAGAACTGTCCAGAGTATAAGAGAGGAAATCAAGGTGAACAGAAAAACAGTCATCTGAAGGCCTCACAGTCAGTAGGTAGGAAGAAACACACACTTTAAGCCACTTATTTAATGTCCTTGTGACCTTTCCCAGATCCATAAAATGCATCAGCTTCTTATTAAGATAAACAGCAATAGGACAGTATTTATGACAGTCATCACAATGATCAAAATATACCATATAACTGAAAGTTACTTCATTAATTTAAATTGAATACTGAAATTTAGGGAATACCAAATTAAGATAGCTAAAGGTATCAGAATTCAGCCTTATATTAAATCCCAGTTTAAATTTAAGAGATATATTTATCACTTATGCATGTTTTAACTTTTCTACACATGCAGCTCAAGCCTTTCTTGGTTTTGTTACTATTTCAATTATTGTATATTGCCCATTAGGAGCTGTGCAATGCTACAGTAAAACATGTTTTAGTAAAATGTTGTCCACCAGGACTGTTGTTAACAAAGACTTTAAAAAACAACTGTGATTCTTTGGAGAAATAAAAAAGATAAAGTATTTTTTTTTTATCCTTTAGTTCTTAGTGTTCTTCTCTAAGTATTTAGAGCTATGTTTAATTCTGAAAGCATCAAATATTAACACACTGAAAGCAGCAACTCATAGTCAGGAAAAGTCAGTTTGTTCTCTTAAATAAATACATTCAAGAATTCTGAAACATTACCCTTCATAGAAGAGTCACAAGAAATATTCTTTATTTTAAAAATTGACTTCTGCATCTTTTTCTGTGTAAGGCAAATACAGATCCCCAGACGGGGCTTTTGGAGAAAGCAGTTCTTGATGGCTTAAAACACCCTTTCAAAATCACACAACTGAATCTATGAAGAAGTTGCCTTCGGCTTTAATTTAAATACAAACCATTCCAAAATACAAATTACAGCTAGTCATTCAGATTTTCAAAAAACATAGAAATTTTTAGATAAAGTCACTGCATTTGCATATACATGCCACTTGCACGTACCAATGTAGTAGTTCAACAACACTGTGACATACAAATGGCCACTTTTATTTCAAAGTCGGACTGAGGCTGGCCTGAAATTCTTTTGAAGACTAACATTACTACATATTTACATGCACAATTACAGAAATTAAGTAGCATTACAAACTAGACTTTGAAAATGCAATTAGTCTGACTCGGAGTGCAGCCTTCTGATTTCCAGAATGTGGATGCTATACAGATAATGCCACCTAATTCATCTCATACTAACTGCTCAATTACAGTAACATACTGAACTGGGTGGTTTGTCTCTTCCTCTCACCTTCAGTAGCTCCAGCCCTTGAGTAATTCAGCCTCCTCAATGCCAGTTATGCAATGTTTGCTTGAAGGCAGAGGCTGGTCAGGAAGAAGTGAATTTCAGATGAAAAAGTAATGCCAAGAAAAGGTTGACTGTTTAAAAGATACTATGTTCTCAGGAATTGCAGTTCTATTGCAGTGGTCCACATACATAACAATTTGCTTCATCTAAGCAGTGCCCTATACTGCAAGAGAGAGATGCATTTACAGAGAAGTAATATGTATTACATAAAGACAACACACACTGCAGAGAACTTTTTAGAAATGATTCAGTGTTATAGAATACCGTTGATTAAAACATTGTCCTACTATTGCTGCTCTTTCAGCATCAGCACCATCACTGCTACAGGAAAACTGAACACGTAGTAACAAATCAGTATTCAAATTAAACTACTATATCAATTAATGTTTTATCTGGTAAGGAACATCAGATTTTAATACAAGCTCTGAGGTACCAATCATTTACTAGAACCAGCAACTATTACCATACACTCTACTGTGAAGAAACATTAAGACACTGAGACATCCCTGCTCCATCCTAACAAAATACTTATCTGCATCAGTATACATATATCTGGAGTCTACAAAAATATAAATTTTAACGTCAATTCTTCCAGTAACCATCATTTGAACCTTTTCAGACCATAGCACTAAAACCATCCAAGGCTCCCTTGGCTTTGCAGATAACACATTATAAATTCCAACACACAAAAAACCAGTATGTGTCCTCCGAAAGGGCAAATGCAAATCTCGTTTAGCCTTCAGAACTTAAGCATCAATTTATGTGTCTTTTTGAGCTGGTAGGTCACACAGCACTCCAAGAGCCAGGAATTGTATTGTGAGTGTTATTTCAGTGCTATCCTAAGCAGCTGAGTACAGAGAAGTAATTGCAGGAAAACTCACTGTGGCAGAACTTTTTATAATTTTATGCAGGCTCTGGAAAAAAAAAATTGGCATTATTTTCCACCTCAAATATCATACATAAAAGGTAAAATTAAGATGACGTAATATAAAAATTACTAATGGGTGCTACTCTTTTCAGGGGGAAAAAAAATAAAAAGAGCTGTCATTAAGTTGAAGATTCCCTGATTAAGAGTAAACTCAAGATTTTCCCTTTTGTGTATACAAAATTGAGATTTTCTCCAGATGAGTTCTGAATGAATCAAAACTTTGCAAATTAAATTCACCTTAAGGACATTTCATCCTTGAATTTCTAAGGACAATATTAACGTTTACTATGAAACCAGGTACCCCACTATATTCATGATATGCTAAATCTTTTATTTGGAGTCTGAGTTAAATTAATCTATTTAAAGAATTAAAATTCTGTCAACTTTTGCTCTTCAGAGGCAGTATTTTGTTTACTAATATCTAATAAGTATTTTCAGTTCATATATTCTTTATTATTCTACAGTATGCAGCATCACTAAAATAATTCAAACTAGAGACTGTAACTGTCAGCACAAATGGTTCAACTTACACCAAAAATGAGGCATCCTACCAATTAAACCAGCATACAACCTGATTTTTCTCTATAAACTACACTGAATTAAAAAATATTAGAAATCCTATATGTACCATGAGATGAATGATCTCAGTTTAAGAGAAGATTTAAGTGAAGTCATCCTATACTTGTCCCTTCAGAAAAGGCAGGAAAAAGTAAAACTTAAGAAACTGCATATTTTAACTCAGTTAAAAGAAACATGAAACTGAAAAAGCTGCACACACATTTTGAATTGATCAGTTTCTCTATAATTGTTTTGCTTAATATCTAAGTATCTCAGTCAATAAGCAATAAACAAGGTCTTAGTTATCTCTCGTCTTAGCCAACTGGAAAAAAAAAAAAAAAAACACCAAAAAACAAATCAAACCAACAAAACAACACAATTTTTAATAACTACAATTGATCTTTATATAATAGGATCCTCTATAATTACTAAGCATACAGCTATGCATGCTTGATATTTCATCTCTCTAAAAATTAAGGGAAACCATTCCCAAATAGGAAAGAGAGCAAATAAAGGTGCAAAGAAAAAAAACTAGAACAAAAATGTAAAAGATCAGCAGTTCTGGAACTTCTAAGTTTTTATTGCTGGGAAATCTGTTCAGCACAAAAAGATGGGCATGCTGTGTTTCAAATACCTGTGATCAAAACTGGGCAACTACCTCCTGCAAAGGGCACTTTCTTGCAAAAGGGGAGCCCCTTTATCATTTTCAGTAGGCTGTTTGCCATAAGCGTGTGTCAAAAGAAAAAGAGGGCAGTCACATATGGGTTTTGGCTGTAGTCCAGGACAGTAGCCTATTTGGAAATTTGAGAATGCTTCTCTGCATTAGGACAAACAGATGCAGCATTCTGAACATAAATATTTGCTACAAAAATACTCTAATGTTTCAGTCCATTACCCAACCTGCTGTGGCAGCTGGTGAACAGTCATCTTTTTAATTAGACACTCTTACTGATTAATTAGTCGCAGAACACTGAGCAGTGGAACCCTGAACGATGCCATTGGGACAAAAATTATTCCTCTTTCTAGTGCTAACAATATCCTTTGGTATTGCTGCAGATAACAAGCTTGACTGATTTTCTACTCAAACTAAAATAGTCTTCCTATGTAAGTAATCCTCTAAATCCACAGCTAAACTGTTTCAACCCAACTTTCACACTAATAAAATAAAGACAAAACACACACAAACATGGCATCAAGGCACCAGTTAAAAGGTAACCGCATTTAACCTACTTGCATAGACTCATTTGTAAAATCCTCCACTTTCCGTTTACTAACTTTGCAAGCAAGCTAGCAATAAAAATAAGGTAGGTAATATTTTAAGTATGAAACAAAGAACCAAGCACCTTTTCTTGTTTGAATACTTTGGTAATTTCAAAGTTTAAAAAGTAAATATATTTCTACATTAGGTTTACATGAAAGTTGATCTTCAGCCCTTTGAGATCAGTTTCCAAATAGATGCACCAAGGAAAACAGATAGTTAGAGCTATCCCAATATATGGAAGACTGTGTTTAAGCAGATGAAACTTCAACAAGAGTATTTACTATTTTTAGTTATCCATTTCTAACTTTTAATTTTGGACAAGAGACTACTATTACACTTTTGGGAGAAGAGAGGATAAAAGACATCCATTTGTAGGACTTCCCACTATAAATGTTTCTGTTCTCGGAAGGTGCATATAATACTGAAATACAACTGTTAAAAAATTCCAAATATATTTCTCTAATGCAACTCCTCCTTTTCTGTAGACCAAAGAGATGCAAGGATGGTTTTGTAGCCGGCACTCCTTGTCCTCCATGTCGCACACAGGCTAAGGCATCTAAATACATGCACTACAGGGCTTCTGACTAAATGGATATGAGGAAATCAATGAGAGTAATATGGAACAAGTGATTCCAACAGTGCATACAGACTGCTTCTGCTTGCATAATTTACTGCTCTTTTCAGCAAACACGTGCTAAAGTTACATTTTGTACCTAGGTCTACAAAACACCTTGACCTGAGAAGTCTCCAGAGCTCTCAAACGTTAACTTTCAGGTTTGCCTTTTCACTTTATAATGAGAGGATCTCTCTCGGAGGAATCAGAAATTACAACACTGGTCCAAACAGAATGGATTAGCAACATATAATGAGCTCTAAAATTATTAGATCTCATACAGGCCAAATCTCAATACATTTGTTTCATCTTCTGCAGAAATAGAATGTACTTTCATATAACTGGTCCCTACTGCACAAGAATTGGACTTTGTGTGATTAGTGCCAATTTCAAATTACTGCATTACTGAGAGACATTATTTTCATGATATGGCAATATTTATTCCCCAAATCAATGCCTCTTATATTTGCTTTAGACTGTGGAAGAATTCTTAAGATTTTGACTCTTCTAGTGAGTGGCTTGTTGAAACGTTATTGGCCCACATGCAACATAACATTACAGAATCAGCAGACAAAGCTATTTTTTGGCCAACTTTTCTGAAGCCTGACTCTTTAATTAGTTATTATCTCTTAACTGTTCTGGGCACATGTTCATATAGCCAAAGGAAATTATGACAATATACAAATAATCTTGGTTTTGGTCCTCTTACAAGTCATTTGGAAGGACAGCCACTAGGTCTTTCTGAAGACCTTTGACTCAAGATCACCATCCATCTCATGAGCATTCACATTCATATGCAAGCTTTCATCACTTTTGAGCAACATAATACTGCCAGCATCTACTTCATCAGAAGCCTGGCTTCTTTTTCTGATCTATCTTTAAAGAATAATAAATTTTAAACAAGTTTTGTTTTCTTAAAACAGAGCAGCATCATTTAAAAGTCTATATATGCTGACAGGTGAACTTTGCATATACAGTTTATTTCTTACTGGAAGTTAGACTGTATATTGCAAGTCTTCTATAAAGAAATTATACACTTAACAATCATAAATCCTACCTTAAAATGGCCCATCCAAACACAGAATGTGACTGACTGCCCTTTTTTCTGCCTTCATTATTTTACTCACACAGCTACATACATCCCTTTCTTTCTAAACTTAGGAAAAGCGATTTGAGTGTGGGTAATTTCAAGAGTAATCAGTAACAAAACAGGCATCCAGCTCACAACACTGAAAAGCATGGAAAGAAGTCTTGCCCCACAAATTCAGAGTAAGGACACACACAGGAATGAAACCATCTAAAACACAAAAGCAAAATGTTAATAGTAGGCATTGTAAGATGCAATAAATAAAACATCTGTCACAATTCAGATACAAGTGTTCTTTATCACTGCCATCAAGTGACAGCAGATTTCTAATAATTTACACACTGACAGTGCCTGACACTTGAAAGGGACAGACTGAGGCCAAGTGGAACATAATTATTGCTGCAGAGGATTCCCAGTTGTCTCAGTTGTAAATGGGGTGAACTATGGCTTGTCACTGATCAGTTTACTGAAGCTCAAAATATATCTTGTCATGGAAAAAATCACCAAATGTCTTGAGGAGCCAGTGAAGCTGAACATGAAATAATGTCAAGTAGGCAGGAGAAAAAGCTCCGTCAGCTACGTGACTTTACCTTTTGCATGGTTTTCTACTTATAATCTTTTAACAAATGGATCTGACACGCTTTTATAAAAGTTCTGTATACAAGTACCAGTACTGCTCCTTCATTATCATCACATAAGCAGATTTTTCTCACTCTGATTTGCCTTTGTCTTTTCCTTAAAATAAATAAACTTACAAAGATACATATATACACATTTATCTCTGCTGATTTACGTTTTATTTTCCCTTTCTTGTACTGTGCCACGTGCAGCAAAGTCAAAAGCCAATGGCATACATGCCAGAAGAGTAATTAAGGCAGATTTTGACTGTTATACAGTGGAGATTTACATATATGCCAGAAATAAAGCAGCTGTCCAATCACAACTCCTACTCTCTAAGATTGTATGCAAGACGTACTATTGTGCTCCAGTCAAAATTTCTGAGAGGCTCACAGTAATCACCAAGCTGGAACTCAGTAGGAGACATAAGATTCAGCAAGATAGTACTAGTCAGTAAGAAAGTACTTGTGAGAGCGTAAGTATTTCTTCCTCCTTTTCCTCCTGGAACTCCAAACTTGTCTAGAAATGAGAAATGTATCAGCACGTGAATGGTCTCATATGGGAAAGGAAGAATAGCTCACTAGATCATTTCTGAGAGACTGCTGACCTCCACTGCAGAGGATATGAGGACATGCCTTTTTGCAGAACGTAAGTACAGCACTGACTTTTCCAAATAAGACAGAGATTTTATTTTGCTTTCTGTGCTGAACTGAAACACTAAAACAAGCCCCAAATTACTCTCCTACAGAATACATTGAACAAAACACTCCTCTAACTGAAAAATACTGTAGATTTCGGAGCTCTGTAAACCGATAGATATATACAGTGTAAGACGCATACCGGATCTGTCAAGTGATGTGAATAACAGTTGGCCAATGTAACATACTACTGCACAAACTGCACACAATAGAAGAATAACAACAAATTTGTCTGTATCGGCCTCTAAATTAAGATGTTGAGAATCTGCTATCATTCAGTTCATCACAAGGAACACATTTTTATCTTGCCAATACAATTATCCTCCGTCACTAGTGAGAACAGTTATACAAGGAGGTAAAGCAGCAAGGCTGTAGTAAAGTTACAGTTTTTATCAGATTTCTCTGTTCCCCGTAAGAGGTAGTTACAATTAGGTATCCTACTAGTAATTTCAGCTATCACCTTTTAAGCTACGATAGTAAAATGACAGTTTTCAAGAACAATTCCTCAAGTTACCCCTCTGAAATTGTTACAAAATGTTCAAGGAAGTAATAAGGAGCTGTTGAAGGGATAAAGCTTTCAGGGGGAGTTGCATGAGAAGGTGAGTAGGTAGGGAGCCAAGTTCACATCTTTTCACATCTCCTACTTCTTGTATCTCAGCACGCTTTATTCTCAGCACTGCAAGTGCAGAACACTGCTACCTCTAATCACCTAGGGGCGTCTTACAGAAATACGCTCGGGAATGTACACACTTACAGAATATACTATTAAAGTGGTCAAGACACTCACAAAAATACATAGCTTTCAGAAGTAAGCCTAAACAAGAGAGAAATATTAAGCAGAATGACCAAAATACAAGGAGACAATGAATCTATGTAAACTTATGCATTAACTGAAAGAATCAAGACAGAAGCTATGTATTTGATGGAAAAAATAAAGTACATGTTGCTGGTATATTAGGATGGTTGCATACAAACAGTGCAGGGCAAAGAAATAAATTCTGCTTTTTTATACAAGAGAAGCAAGTGAACAATCACTAATACCCAAATAACTCTGAAGTTTAACATGCGTATTATTATTGACACATATTATTATTGACATACACCACAACAAAGCCTTTACTAGGATTCAGAAAATAACATATGCATACCCGCCCCTCTCTCTCTATCCCAAATAGCTTAATTCACACTACCATCACACCAAAATGAAACTGCCTGCTCACAGACATAAATATCAGATAATAATTTTTTAAAAAATTAGCTGGCAAATTTTTCTGGAGCACCAATATTAAATAATCCTAAAAATGATCCTTTGCATAGATTCTCTCCCATTCATTTCTTTTCATTAAACCTTTCATGCAGCGTATACCACATGATGTGATTACCAGCAGTTATATACAGCTAGACCATGGAAGAAATTTTGTGATTTCACACTAAAAGTTTGCATAAAGGCTTCAATTCAGAATAGGATTTAATTTGCTAATCCATAACAGCATAATATTTTATTTTGAATGTTGCATGCAATGTCATGTTCCAGCATATACATCACGGAAATATTTACATGATGAAAGGGCCAAGTGCAGCAAAGTATTATTAAGGCATGAGGCTCTACCATCAAGATAAGGCTTGCATCTGAGAAGTTTACCACTCCCTCCTCCTCTGTGAACCAAACATATTCCCCGCTTTCAGAAAGCAAGAGCAAAATAATGGAGGTGGTTTTGATGCAACATACAGCTGACAGATGTCCTGTGAATGGTTTCTAAGGAAAATATAACCCAACTACAACGTCAAAAAGAAAAATTTACACTATAAAAACATCCTTCTTTAAGGGTAGAGGAAAAAGAAGCCATGAGGACAGCTCTCAGTCTCGGGAGGCTTTTAAACTTTACAAGCACAGCAGTGAATCAAATTAAGAGGACAAGTATCAAAAAGATACAACAGCATTATGAAAGGCAACTTTTACTAACGTCTCTTACTCAACAATATTTGCATGGACAGATGACTCATTCCCTACATAACAAATTCAATACCTTCTCTGAGCAACATAAAATTATTTTCCTCCATTTTTGTCTTTACGGCCATTTTTGAGAGCACTGTTTTTCTCAGAGCACATAACTACCCTGCAGTGGCAAGAATTTTAGAACCCCAAATGGTGAGCTTACCTCCTGACACTGCACAGAGTTTCTGTTCCTGCAACACAGTATTTCTCGTTCTTTCAGTCACAGCTATAAGCAATCTGAAACATCTATGTAGACAATTTCTTAATATGTTTACTGATGGCATTGTGATAAAGAATGGGAAAAGATTTCCTAGAAGGATTCTCTTCTCAACTCGCTTGTACAGAAAGGAGAATAATTTACTGCTAGGTAAAA
This sequence comes from Forpus xanthops, assembly GCA_032466535.1. Lineage (NCBI taxonomy): Eukaryota > Metazoa > Chordata > Aves > Psittaciformes > Psittacidae > Forpus > Forpus xanthops. Next base: position 4,396 of record JASSUY010016271.1, on the reverse strand, counting down.
ATGGCATTAACATTCTTTCTCAAAATAACTAACAAAACAAGAAATATCCAACTTTGTGAGGCTTTGTTTGGTTTGGTTGGGGCTTTTTTGCTGCCCCCTCCCCTTTTTCTTTTTTTTTTTTGGTGGAGGGTTGGTTTTCTAGGGGGTTTGGTTTTGTTTTGTTTTTTTTTTTTAGTAAAAAACAGAAAAAAATGAGGCATACAGAGAGCAGAAACTGTTGAAAAAACCAAAGTTTATAAAAAAAACCCAAACACCTGAACAACAAGCTGATGTGCTTATTATAATCACAGCAAGCAAACAGAAAGCTAAATGTCAAGCATTACTACAGATACAGTTGAGCAGTTTCTATTGTTAATGCCATTCAGCAGGTACCCATGGCAGGAGGTAAAATCACCTAATAACAATTTCAGTTGCTTAAAATAAGTCAAACTGTTTCACCCTTTTCCTACTTTGACAGTGAAAAAAACTGCTGCTCAGAACTCATTTTAACCACAGGACGGGGAAAAAAAATATCCATCCTTACCATTGTGATGAGAACTCTGTATTTATCCAGCATTGCCTGGTTGTCATGGCATCCTGCCAGCAACTGCCAAACCTCTGCCCTTAGTGCTTCTGGAACACCACTTTTGACCAGAGTAGACAATCCGTTGGGTCTCACAACAAGATTATTGTGCCTGAGAAACAAACAGTCATTTGAATATTTTACTTACTTGAATAGAAATCAAGATAAAAATCTTTAGAAGTTTTTAAACTTCCCAACATTATTCTGAAAACTAAAGTTAGCTACTGGCAACATAAACTTTTCTTCCACTGGTTACACTAAATAGTATTTGTCAGATGGAAAGCAAAAATTCTGCAAAGATTTACAATAAGAACCAGTGCCAAAATCTAGTGACATACAAATTCAGCAGGCGTAGAGAAATTAATGCAAATTAAAACAATGATCAGTTGCAGAAATTTAACTAAACTGGCTAATGAAGAACAACTGGAATTGAAAGTGGGTATCATGCATCTGTGCAGACAACTCTATTTAAATGTTTGTTCAACATATACATTTAGCTTAGGTTAAAAAAAGGAAATTAAAAACAACCGAGGCTACATAGAAAAGTAAATTTTGGAAAAGAAATAGAAGTCAATTTCAGAAGTACTAACATGAAAACTGAAGTTACAGTTTTAGACTTCATGCCAAGAGTATTTTGCAAGTGCCACAAAGCCGTAACAGTTGCACATACCTTGGTAAAATCCACCATTCCAAATAAATCTGACTATTAGTCTGAGCTGGTGGTGTACTATCTTGTGTACTTGTACACACACCAAGATATGCAGGAAGAAAACTGCAGGATGACTGCTGTTTTATTTTCCAACACTGTACAATTAATCCTACAAAAGTTGGTACACTGAATTATGAAAAGGCAATAGTCAGAGAGACTGAATACTACAGATGTGTTTTTTTTAAAATAATCCAGTCACTGAGCCCGTACATTCATGATAAAATCACTGCACATGGACCAAATTGCTGAGCTTTCAGTCACAGATGTTTAAAATCCTTTTTGAGTTAATAGCGTTTACTGATCTAGATTAAACCTCACTTTGACTTATGGCAATTTTCATAGCAACGCAGCAGGTAACCTGTGTGGATTGACTCTCTGTTCTTTGCAATGTAGGAAGTGCTCTGTTATTGTTCTGACCATTATTATGTTTTTACTGGTAGGAGAATAGTGAGAGCAGCAGTTTAGCCAAATGCTAGCAAGCTGCAATTAAATTAAATAACCTGCAGTTTCATCCTCCATTTTAAGTGAAGGTTTAGAGTACACATTCTTTGAAACAAGCCATCAAGGCAAACCACTACTGCTTAAAAGGTGCCCTAAAGAAATTTCTTATTCCTATGCTCCAAGGATTATGTGCCCATTTTTCCAAAAGACTTAAGAATTTTAAGAAAGAATATTATTACATAATGTCCTTATTCTTTCAAGCACAAAGCTGTTTTAAATTTTACATGTGTACTGCAATACAAGTCATTTCAAACTTTACCATTCAGTTAGTCAAGTTAAAAGCCAACTAGTTCCTTTTCTCTTTCTCAGTACATCTTGCAGCAAAATCACATTAGACTAATGGTGTTGTGATGTGAAAAAGCTAGAAAGAAAAAATAGTCATGGAAATATTAAAATAACTAGATAATCTACATGGTTACAAAGTTTTGAAAAGTACAATCATGAATAAATGAATAAAAAAAAACAGATCAGAAATGTTAAAGCTCAAGTTGCATGAAAATGAAGCATTCATAGCTCACTTCAAATCAGGTTAGTTTGGGTATCACATTTGGAGGTGGCCCACTAGGATGATCAGAGCACCTGTCCTGTGAAGACAGGCTGAGAGTTAGGCTTGTTCAGCCTGGAGAAGAGAAGGCTCAGAGAAGACCTTACAGCAGCCTTCCAGTACCTAGAGGGGGTCTACAAGAAAGCAGGAGGGGGACTTTTTACAAGGGCAAGTAGTGACAGGACATGGGGGAATGGATTTAAACTGAAATAGGGAAGGTTTAGATTAGATTATTAGGAAGAAATTCATCACTATGAGGGTGGTGAGGTGTAGAACAGGTTGCCCAGAGAACTTGTGGCTGCCCACCCCTGGCAGTGTTGAAGGCCAAGCAGGGTAGGGCTTTGAGCAACCTGATCTAGAGGAAGGTGTCCCTGCCCATGACAGAAGGGGTTGGAACTAGATGATCTTTTAGGTCTCTTCCAACCCCAACCTCCTATGATATGCATTTTATAAGAAACACAGGTGTCCTTCATTGAGGACTCTGTAAGCATACAAAATAAAATGAACAGCTAAAAAGAAACATTCCCACATAAATGTAACAGGGAATTTTTCAGCAACAGCAAGAAAACAATAGAAATGGCATATGGCAACAGCTAACAGAGATACAAATGCCATGCTGCAATACTATCCTTACTACTGAATGTAAAATTGAAAATCAAGCATGCTACAGTATACCAGATTATAATGGATTGGTTAAATACTGAAATGGTTTTATAGTAGAGGTAATACTTCAGCAATATTAGTCCATGCAGTAAAGCATAACTTTGTAATTGTAAGAGATAACTTCTCAGTTGCTCGCTGTTGTTGAGAAACAGCTTGATCATTAATAATCCTTGCTCTGTATTCTATAATGAACAAATATGCATCTATCCCTCCTTTGTGTACAGAACCAGGCACTTTACATTTCTAGACACTTTCTGACATCTGTTTGGACAGAACATAAGAGAAACAAGCATAAAAAAAAACAAAACAAAACCTTGTCTTATTCTAGTCTTATCCTTTAGAGTATCTTTTTTTTGGGGAAAAGAAATAGGTCGTTCATGAATGTTGACATGTTTTAATTTGCTACAAAGTGCTGTAATTCTCTTGCACAAAATGCAAAGAATTTTTAAACATCAAAGAGCAAGGATATAATGCAGCAACGCATAGACTATGTTCCAACTCAACAAGTAAATAAGTATTTCTATGGCTTCTAAAATAAAAAAAAAAAAAAAAAAAATCAAAAAACCCATACAAAACACACAAAAAAAAAAAAAAAACCACAAAAACCTAACATAAAAAACAAAACCACAAGGAAAAATAAACAATTAAAACCCCCACCACATACATCAGAACCAGTTTCATACTCAGCTAAGCTAGCTTGCAAGAACAATTTCCATGCGGAGGATGTTGCAAATAGTAAAATAAATTAAAAGTTATTCCATTACTTCACACCTGCTTATTGACTTCTTGGTAAATTATTTTACTCTTATTGCTGTCTATATGTTTAAAGGAGACTCTTGGAGCAATGTTTCTGCCGAGTCAGGCCATTAGATTAGTGTGACATTTTAATGGAATTACAAGAAACAGTTAAGGTGCAAGAAATTTTTAATCTAAGAGACAAATAAGCACACCAGTTTTGCAAGTGGAAATGTAAAAAAGTAAATAAACAAAAATTAATAAATGCACAGATATTCCAGTAGCATATGGTGCAATTTTCAACACACAAGATTTTACTTCAATCTATTTTTATTTTTCAAATTATTAACATTTTTCATCTGTGACTGCTTCCAAGTTTTGTTCTTAAAATAGAAAACCATGCTAGTCAAGAATTCAAGTATTCTATACACTTGAATTTAACTCAAAAGGTTATATTGCTTGAGACACTCCTGAAGAAAATGTTTGCTACAGCTAGTCTTTAAACTGTCTGGGCATTGTCATTTCTCATCCAATTTTTAACTGATTTTAAGTAAGATGTTTTAACTACTAAATGATTCTCCAAGTTAAATGGGTATGTTAGGACTTTGTCATGGGTTCAGCAGCAGCAGTCATTTTTCTTTAAGCAGTAGCTGGTGAGCACTGTGTTTTGGATTTTCGGCTT